>PVHX01011779.1:0-62464 GCA_004024805.1 Geosciurus inauris
AGATTTTGGTATGTTGTATCAGAGTTCTCATTTACCTCCAAGAATTTTTTAATCTCTTCCCTGATGTCTTCAGTTACCCATGCATTGTTCAATAGCAAATTATTGAGTCTCCAGGTGTTATAGTGGCTTCTTTTTTTAAAGCTGTCATTAATTTCTAGTTTCAGTCCATTATGGTCAGATAGAATGCAGGGTAGTATATCTATTTTTTTGTATTTACTAAGACTTGCTTGGTGGCATAGCATATGATCTATTTTGGAGAAGGAACCATGCACTGCTGAGAAAAATGTGTATTTGCTTGTTGAAGGTTGGAATATTCTATATATATGTGTTAAGTCTAGATCATTAATTGTTCTATTAAGTCTTGTAGATTCCTTGTTTAGTTTTTGTTTGGAAGATCTGTCCAGTGGTGAGAGAGTTGTGTTATAGTCACCCTATACTATTGTGTTGGGATCTATTTGATTCTTGAATTTCAGAAGAGTTTCTTTGATGAACATGGCTGCCCCATTGTTTGGGGAATACATATTTAAGATTGTTATGCCTTATTGATGTATGATTCCCTTAAGCAGTATGAAATGACCTTCTTTATCCTTTTTCACTAATTTTGGCTTGAAGTCTACTTTATCTGAGATGAGGATGGAAACTCCTGCCTGTTTATGCAGTCCATGTGAGTGATAAATTTTTTTTCCATCTTTTCACCTTCAATCTGTGAGAATCTCTTTCTATGAGATGAGTCTCTTGGAGGCAGCATATTGTTTGGTCTTTTTTTAATCCAATCTACCAGTCTGTGTCTCTTAATTGCTGAGTTTAGGCCATTGACATTCAATGTTATTATGGAGACATGGTTTGTATTTCCAGACATTTTGGTTTTTTCTCAGTTTTTAATTTCACTTGGTTTCTCTTTTGATTGGCCTTTAGTGTAGCTCCTCCCTCTGCAGGTTTTCATTGTTGTTTATCATTTCCTCCTCATGGAATATTTTACCAAGAATATTCTGTAGTGCTGGCTTTCTTGCTATGAATTCTTTTAATTTTTGTTTATCTTGCAAGATTTTTATTTCATCATCAAATCTGAAACTTAATTTTGCTGGATATAAGATTCTTGGTTGGCATCCGCTGTCTTTTAGCACTTGGTATATGCTTTGCCATGATCTTCTTGCTCTCAGGGTCTGGGTTGAGAAGTCTGCAGTGATCCTAATTGGCTTCCCCCTGTATGTAATCTCATTCCTTTCTCTTGTGGCTTTTAAGATTCTCTCCTTGATCTGAATGTTAGGCATTTTCATTATGATGTGTCTTGGTGTAGATCTGTTGTGATTTTGAACATTTGGTGTCCTGTATGTCTCTTGAATTTGATTATCCAATTCATTCTTCATATTTGGAAAGTTTTCTGATATTATTTCATTGAATAGGTTGTTCATTCCTTTGGTTTGGAATTCTATGCCTTCCTTTATCCCAAAAATTCTTAAGTTTCATCTTTTGATGTGATCCTATAGATCTTGGATGTTTTGTTCATGGTTTCTTACCATCTTTACTGTGTGGTCAACTCTATTCTCAAGGTTAAATATTTTATCTTCATTGTCTGAGGTTCTGTCTTCCAAATGGTCTAATATATTGGTGATGTTCTCCATTGAGTTTTTGATTAGGTTTATTGTTTCTTTCATTTCAAGGATTTCTGTTTGGTTCCTTTTCAGAATCTCTATCTCCTTGTTGAAGTGACCTTTTACTTCCTGTATTTGCCTATGCATCTCTTTATTGAAGTGATCTTTTACTTCCTGTATTTGCCTTTTTATCTCTTTATTGAAAGGATCTTTTGCTGACTGGGCTTGCTCTCTTATATCATTCTTTAAGTCACAGAACATTTTAATTATGTACATCCTGAATTCATGTTCTGTCATTTCTTCTGCTGTACTGACCATGGATTCTAATATTGAAGAATCTTGGTTTGTTTGAGTCATTTTCTTCCCTTGTTTTTTCATGATGTTTGTGTGTCTTTCTTTCTAGCTCTGTTGATCCAAGTTGTTACAGTTTTTACTCCTATATGCGTATAGTTTCCCTGCAGGGTTTCAGCACCACTCTTTTATTGGGACCAATATTGGTTGATCACAATACAAGCAATATATAATTTCAAACCAAGTAGCTCCTAACAGCTCCCAAATACATTTACAGATTAGTCACAATATACAGCAATTATTAGTTCTTTTACAATCTACTATGTAGCCAAGGGTCTATAGTTCCTATTCGTGGGTTAGGGACAGTGGAGGGTAGAGTATTGGGGTAGTAGGAAGTGAGGATATGGTTATTAGATCTTAGAAAGCATGAAAAAGGAATCTTAGATCTTAGATCTTAGAAAGCATGAAAAAGGAATCCAAGAGAAGTTGGCTATTACTAGAAAGAGCAACAGAGGGTTGGGGAAGACCAGTAGGGAGGAAGGAAAGAAGGGTACAGCAAGGAGAGATGATATCAAGAAAAATAAAACATATGTAAATGTGAGATACAGGACTATCTAGTACCACTCCAGTATTCGGTTCAGAAATCCCAATCTTCTATATCCCACTGTAAAACAAGTATTTGGTTTCACAACTGTTGGGGATTAGAGGGTAGGAATAGAGTGAGAGAGAAAAGAGGGAAGGAAAGAGAAAGAAAGGAAAGAGCAGAGAAATAAAACAAAAAGATTAAACAATATAAATATTAGGAGAAAAAGATAAGGGATAAAATAAAAAGTAAGAATATAAGAAAGTAAAAGAGAAAAAACAATTAGGAAAAAAACAATTAGGAAAAAAAAAGAATCTCGATGTGAATAAACAGGTATGGTTCCTTTCACCTCCAGCAGGTGGTGTTGTTCGTTGCTTGCTGGACTTTCTCCACTGGTGTCTTGGGTGTGGGTTTCACAACTGGGTGAAACTCTGGGCCGCTGCCGAAGACATGCACCAAGGTTTCTACCAAATTGCTGTCCAATGCCCCCCTTAGACTAGGCTCTCCAGAGGCTCGGGGTAGCAGTCCCTGATCTCCTATTGTCTGGACCCCTATGGAAGTTCCTTTCTGCTGGTCCTCAGGAACTCTGGAATGGAACTAGGGCGGGCCCAGGCCTCCTTTGGGCTGAGCTGTCTCCGCTGGCATCTGTGGAGTGTCTCCTACCCTGAATTTGTGCTCCCCAGTGGCTGGTGGCTGGGGCCATGGGTCCACGAGAGCCATTGCTGTGGACCCTGTGTGGTTGGGTGGGCGCTGGAGCCAGGTATCTTGTGTACAAGCTGTCCCCACCTGAGGCAAGCCCTGAGCTAGGGCTCTGAGCCACCCACGACCACTCTCCACCACCGCTGCTGGAGTCACGCTGTGGCAATGTCTGTTGTCTGGTGGCCTTGCTTACAGGCGCAAGTGAAATTTCCTGTGGGGGCAGCTGTAGGGTGATGCCCAAAAGCTGGCTGGAAGATGGTATTACTGCAATTTTCGATCTTCGGTTTAGGCGAGACTGACCGCTGCGTCCATCTAAGCCGCCATCTTGCCCCCGCCCCCCATTATATATTCTAGATTTTAATCCATTGACAAATATTGTTTCTTATTCTGTAGGACACTATTCACTCTTTTTTTTTAATGTTTATTTTTTAGTTGTAGGTGACAGAATATCTTTATTTTATTTTTATGTGGTGCTGAGGATCGAACCCAGTGCCTTATGCGTGCTAGATGAGCATGCTACCACTGCGCCATAATCCCAGCCCCACTATTCACTCTTTGACTACTGTGTAAGAGCTTGGAGTTTGATGTAATCTACAAGTGTATTTTTGTTTTGGGGGTTATTTGCAAAAAAAATCATTGCCTGTGTCAATCTCTCCAAATGTTTTCCCTTTTTAAATCTAATCTTTTTAGAGTCTCTAGTCCTTTAATTTTTATTGGTGCATTATAATCATACAAAAAATTGGGATTAATTTTCACATAAATATACAAACATGAAGTGTAATTTGACCTAATTTAATTTCCAGTATTTCCCCTTTTCCTTTCCTTCTCCTTGTTTTTTCTCTCTACTCAAGTAATCTTTCTTCTATATATTGATTGATTTTTAAAATTAGTGTATTACAGATATGTATATGGATACAGTGAAATTCACTGTGGTATATTCATATATATTTAATAGTGTGGTCAATTTTATTCCACCATTTTTCCATTTTCCAATCCCTTGCCTTCAATCCCTTTCCTCTACTGCATAATTTTTATGGGATTCTTCCCCCTGACTTTATTCTCTCTCTTATTTTGGTCTAGCTTTCACATATGAGAGAAAATATGCAATCCTTGATGTTATGGTTTGGATGTAGGTGTACCCCAAAAGCTCACATGTGAGACAATGCAAGAAGGTTTAGAGGAGAAATTATTGAGTTATGAAAGCTTTATCCCAAACAGGTAATCAATTACCTGATAGGAATTAAATGAATGATAATTGAAGGGGGGGTAGGGTGTAACTGGAGGAGATGGATAATTGGGGGCATGCCTTGGGGTATATATTTTGTATCTGGTGAGTGGAGTCTCTCTCTCTCTACTGCCTGATCATCATGTGAGCCATTTTTGTCCCTTACATTCTCCCACCATCATATTTTGCCTCACCTCAAGCCCAGCAAAATGGAGCTGGCCTTCTATGGGCTGAGACCTCTGAGTCTGTGATCCCCCAGATAAACTTTCTTCCTCTAAAATTGTTCTGATCAGGTCATTTAGTCATAGTAATGAAAAAGCTGATGAAAACATACATTGGTACTGAGAAGTGGGATTATTAATGACTAACCTGACCATGTGGTTCAGAAGGTTTTGGAGGTTTTTGGAATTTGAGGGATGAATTTTGATTGTTTTGCAATGCAAACAGGAAATGATATAGA
Source organism: Geosciurus inauris (assembly GCA_004024805.1). Classification (NCBI taxonomy): domain Eukaryota; kingdom Metazoa; phylum Chordata; class Mammalia; order Rodentia; family Sciuridae; genus Geosciurus; species Geosciurus inauris. The sequence continues at coordinate 4,851 of PVHX01011779.1, forward strand.
TTGTTGTAAATGGATCTTAATGGGCAATTCTGGTGGAAGCTCAGAAGACCAGAATTCCAATTGGACTGTGGACAATGAAGACAGGGCTGAAAAGAGCTCAGAGAAGGAGGACTCAATTGGAAATTGGACTGGATGCCAGTTGCATTATGTTTTGGCTTAGAAGTGTTCTGCATTTTGTCTGTGCCCTGAGACTTTCTATGAGGCTGATTTTAAAAGTGATGGACTTCTTATTCTGACAGAAGAAATATCTAGGCAGCATAGCATTCAGGTGGTGGCATAGATATTGCTGTCAGCTTTTAACCAAGTTTATTGAGATATTTGGGAGCAGAAAACAGAACAAAATGATTTGAAAAACTTGGACTTGAAAGAAGAGAGTGAAACTGGGACTAAGGAAGTTACAGTTGTTAAAGACATTACTGACAGTAAAAAAATTCTTTTTTTTTTTGTTTGTTTGTTTTTGCAGGGATTGAACTCAGGGTTGCTCAACCACTGAGCCACATCCTCAGCCTTATTTTGTGTTTTATGTAGAGACAGAGTCTCACTGAGTTGCTTAGTACCTCCCATTGCTGAGGCTGGCTTTGAACTCAGGATTCTCCTGTCTCAGCCTCCCAAAGTGCTGGCATTACAAGCATGAGCCACCACACCTGGCTCTAATAAAGAAATTCTTAAGACTTCACCCATAAGAAATATGGCTTGAGGGCCTCTCATGACCTGCCAAGATACTCAATCACAGGCTCAAAGGAGTAAAAGTAAAAGTTCTCCTGACAAGAGACCAGTGTGTCATCCTTCTTGCACAAGGGAACCTAGGAAGTATTTTCAACATGCTCAGCCACCCAGACACTCAGAGTTTGCCACATCAAGGGTAGCTGGAAGCTTTACTACTATTTGAGATGGCAACAGACCTTGATGTCAACCACATGGTGCTGGTTCTGCAGGAATGCAGAAAGCTAGAGTTAGGGGGTCATGGAGGCGTCCACCAAAGGAAGGCATGGGAGGCCAAGCAAAGTGCAGCATGATCAGAGTCTGTGCAGGTAGCCCCTGAAAGGGCAATGTGTAGATATTTGAGGGGGATGCCAAAGTTTCAGTGGAAACCCACAAGATTGAGAAATGCCAGTACTGTGGAACATCTGCTAAGGAAGCCTGAAGGAATCAAGCTGAGACAAGCCAACAGGCCAGTTGTTCTACAACCAACAGGGCCACAGGTATGAAGCTACACAAGCCCTTCGAAGAGAACATTATGCTACCATGTGCCCCAGATGCCTAAAATGGAGCTGTAGGACTTGTTTTCCTGGCTGGATTTCAGTCTTTCTTTTGCATTCTCCCTTGTTTCTGTGACCATAGATTTCTGAATAAAAATGTTTGCTTTGGACCTTTATATATTGGATACTTGTAAATTGCTTTGGCTGTCTAAAGGAGCTCACAATGGGAGGTTGTTCTGAGTCTCAGAAAAGACATTGGATCTGAATTTTTAGGCAATCTTGGAACAGTTGGGACTATGATGACTCTTATAAATGGACAAAATGCATTGCATTATGAGATGAGTGTGAGCTTTTGGGGGCCAGGGGTGGAATACTATGGCTTGGATGTGAGGTGTCCCCCAAAAGTGCACATGAAAGACAATGCAAGAAGGTTTAGAGAAATGACTGGGTTATGAGAGGCTTAACACATCAGTGAGTTAATCACCTGATGGGATTAACTGAGTTGTAGCTGAAGGTGGGTAGGATGTGGATGGAGGAAGTGGGTCACTAAAGTCATGCCTTTGGAGTATATATTTGTATCTGGTGAGTTCTCGTTCTCTCTCTCTCTCTCTCTCTCTCTCTCTCCCCCCCTCCGCCTCATTATCATGTAAGTCACCTTCTTTCACTACACTCTTCTGCCATTATGTTATGCCTCACCTCAAGTCTGGAGGAATAAAGCCAACTTTCTATGGCACCTCGCCATTGCTGAGGCTGACTTTGAACTCATGATTCTCCTGTCTAGCCTCCCAAAGTGCTGGGATTATAGGCTTGCACCACCACGCCCAGGTCAAATAGATTAAGTTTTGAGACAATTCAAACTTTTTCTTTGTGTCACTTCAGATTTAGTTTGAAATAAAAAAATTCCCACTGTATTTTGATAAAAATATATCATCATATTTGTATGTTTGCTCTTTATGTCATAAAACATGGATGCTTTCTGCATTAGTTTATTTGTTCCACAAATATACAAGTTCATTCATAGTTTCTCTATTCTCTATTCATATTCTCTATTCATAGTTTCTCATACTTTCCTTAATTTTACAGTGAATCTTTCAAAAAGTTATACATATTTTTTAAATGGTTATTGCTTACTATGTTTTCATTCTAGATCATGCCTAACTGCCTACAGGCTTTAATGACAAATATGATAGTGCAGTGAGCTTGAATTAGTAGATATTTTTAAAGTGATCTTCTAAAATAATTTCCAAAATAAGTGATACTTTAGGGTAGAATGGCTTAAATAAAGCCCTGCATTTGAATGGAGCACTGGGAAAATCTTTATAAAATAGCTGCAAGGTAATGGTCAACTCAAGTTTGAGGTAAAAGTGACATGTTAATTTTAATATTTTCCTGTTACAGGGATTTCTAGATAGATATTGCTTAGAATTTCTATAATTACCTTTTATTGTTATCTCAAAGATGAGTACTTTTATATGTACAGTTTAACAGAAATATTTAATGTTTCCAAATTTTGAGCCTCATCTGATGATCTTACTTTTCTCCTAGGCTGTGCTTCCTGCAATGTGATATGCTCCATTATCTTCCTTAATCATTTTGATTATAAAGATCAGCATTTTCTAAGCTTAATGGGAAAATTAAATGTAAGCCCCAGGATTCTGAGCTCCCTGTGCATCCAGGTGAGACCACAATCCCTTCTTCCTGAGAAAACACATATGGTCTTTATTCTGACAAGTCAAAACTTCTAGTGGTTCAAGAGATGAAGTGATTTTGTTCATCCCAGTTTGGCCCAAGAACTTACTGTCATGGAGTAAGTATCAGAGCAATAAATGCCCACATACAGAACTGACATGCAAGTGCATTGGCTCTCCCACCAGTGGTTTTTCCAGTAAAACCCAAAGCCCAATCTTTTACTTTGGTGACTGCTCGCAAACATGGCCGTGGCACTCAGTGGACACCCAAGCCACTGTGGAGGACTCATCACAAGTGTTATCCTCCAACCAATTTAGAGGCTCGATCACTTTACTTGGCAATAATACCCTAATTTAGGATACTAAGGAGGGAGAGTGGGAATTCCAGATGTTGCCAGAAGTGTGAATAGGGTAGAGGTGTTTGATACTTCCGTTGTGATATTAAATGATAAGGCAATAGGGTTAGGATGACAAAATGATTGAGTTTTACTGTGTGCAACTCCTGAACAAAGTTCTTGCCTACAAGAATGAGCTGGCATATTCTGCATTTTTTGTAACAGATAAGAGATCTTCAGAAGTCTCTTAACTAGTCTTGTGCACAGTGACATTATCCATAGAATTCCCAATTGCATTTCATGGTGTTTTCAAAACTCTCCTTGTTCTGTAGTAATTATTTTATTTCTGAAGCAACAAGGAAAGGTACAAAACAGCATTGTGCTCTTTAACAAAACTCCCTCAAACTCCCTTAACCTCTGTCCTCATCTACAAAATATAAAACATGGTAATCCATGAGAGTCTATGCTTCCAGACTGTAGGGACAAATTGGTTTGAAAAATTAGATAATTTATATAAATAAATTTTCACTCTAAAAATGATGTGTGGGTATAAAACAATAAAATTATTGATGTTTCTGATCCCTTGGTCAAAGTTCTCCCCCATATGATGAGTAAAAATTTCCACCTCAAGGTGTATAACATTTTTTTAAAGCTATGAATTTTAGGATGGTATAGAAATAAAATTTATATGTATTTATTAAAAGTTTTTATTTAATAATTTTTCATCTCTTAGGTCTGCAATAATTTTCCTGCTCTCATTGATTATTTTCCATGAAATCATAAAATATGCCTTAAGAATTTTACTGATATAGTATTTCTCCTCCTCCTACCTTCCTCCCAGCACTGTTTCCTTCCTTCTACTATTCTGATATTCCTGCTATTTACTTATAGTTTTTTTTAGATTACTGTCTTGTGTACATGATGGTGAGATTCACTGTGGCATATTTATATTGGTTATAGAGGAATGTTAGGACAGATTCATTCCATTGTCTTTCCCTATCTCTTCCATCCTCCCTTTTCTCCATTTCCCTTTCTCTACTCTACTGATCTCTCTTCTATTCTTTTTATCTGACCCACCTTATTTTGGATTAGCTTCTGTATATCGAGAATATCTTCAACCTTTGCTTTTTGGTACTGGCTTATTTGACTTAACATGACAGTCTCCAGATCAATCCATTTACTGGCAAATACCATAAAGTCACTCTTCTTTATGGCTGAGTAATACTCCATTGTATGTATACACCACATTTTCTTTATTCATCTGTTGAAGGGCACGTAAGTGGACTCCTTAGCATAGCTATTGTGAATTATTATTCTATAAACATTGATGTAGCTGTGTCAATATAGTATGGCTCAGTCAAATGGTGGTTCCAGTCATAGTTTTTTGAGCAATCTCCATACTGCTTTCCAGGGTGGTTGCACTAATTTGTAGTCCCACCAACAATGTATGAGTGCACTCTTTTCTCCACAGCTCACCAATATTTATTATTACTTGTATTCTTGAAAATTGCCATTTTGACTGCAGTGAAATGGAATCTTGGTGTGGATTTAATTTGCATTTCTCTAAATGCTAGAGATATTGAACATTTTTCATATATTTGTTTGACCATTCATATTTCTTATTTGTATAGGTACCTTTGCCCACTTATTGATTGGGTTATTTGGTGTTTTCTGGTGTTAAGTTTTCTGAGTTCTTTGTATATCCTAGATATCAATGCCCTGAAGAGCAGGTTGCAAAGCTTTTCTCCCATTCTTGTAGGCTCACTCTTCGTGATCTTGATTGTTCCCACTGCTATGAAGAAGCTTTTTAATTTGATAAAATCCCACTTTTTGATTTTTTATTTTACTTCTTTACTTTAGGAGTCTGGTTATGAAAGTCAGTTCCTGAGCTGAAATGTTGGAGTGTTGGGCTTATATTTTCCTCTAGCTGGTGCAGGGTTTCTGGTCTAATTCCTACCTCTTTATCCACTTTGAGTTAAGTTTTGTGCAGGGTGATGCATAGATTTCCAGTTTTCCCAGCACCACTTGTTAAAAAGGCTATCTTTTTTCTAATGTATGTTTTTTGGCACCTTTGTCTAGTATGATATAACTGTATTTATGTGGGTTAGTCACTGTGTCTTCTATTCTACTCCATTGGTCTTCATGCCTGTTTTAGTTCCAGGCCCAAGCTTTTTTTTTTTTAACTACAGCTCTGTAATATAATTTAAGGTCCAGTATGGTGATGCCTCTTGCTTGGCTTCTCCCAGTAAAGATTGCTTTTTTTATTCTGGGTCTCTTATTTTACCAGATGAATTTCATCGCTGGCTTTTCTATTTCTGTGAAGAACATCATTAAAATTTTGAGGGGACTTGTATTCAATCTGTATAGCCCTTGTGTTAGTATGGCCATTTTGGCAATATTTATTGTGCCTATCCAAGAAGGGCTTTGCATCTTTTATGGTAATTTTCAGTTTGTCTTTTAGTGTTTTATAGTTTTCCTTGTAAAGGTAGAGCTTCTTCACCTCTTTTGTTGGATTGATTCTCAAGGGTTTGTTTATTTGTTTGTTTCTTTTTTCTTTTTTTCATCAGATTCATCATCAGGAACATGATTGACTTATGGTGTTGATTTTGAATCTTGCTACTTTGCTGGATTTATTTACCAACTTTGGAAATCCTTTGGTGGAGATTTTTAGGTTTTGTAAATACAGGATCATGTCATTGGCAAATATGATTTGAGCTCTTCTTTCCTATTCTTATCCCTTTCATGTCCTTTTCTTTCCTAATTGCTCTGACTAGATTTTCAAGAACTATGTTGAATAGAAGTGGTGAAAGAGAGTATCTTTGTCTTATTTGTTTTTAGCAAAATGCTTTCAGTTTTTCTCCATTCAGTATAATGTTGGCCTTGGGTTTGTCACATATATCCTTTACAATATTGAAGTAAGTTCCTTCTTTCCATAGTTTCTCTAGTATTTTAAACATAAGTGGGTGTTGTACTTTGTCAAATGATTTATCTGCATCTATTGAAATAATCATATGATTCTTTTCTTTAAGTCTATTACATAATGAATGACATTTATTGATTTCCACATCCTGTACCATCCTTGCATCCCTGAGATAAAACTGACTTGATCATAGTGCACTATCTTTTTAATGTGTTTTTGTATGCAGTTTGCCAATAGTTTATTAAGAAATTTTGCATTCATGTTCATCAAGGACATTGGTCTGAAGTTTTAATTCCTTGATGTATATTTATCTCATTTTGGTATCAGGGTGATATTGGCTTCATAGAATGAACTTGGCAGAGTTCCCTCCTTTTCTATTTCATGAAATAATTTGAGGAGGATTGACATTAGTTCTTTAAAGGTCTGGTAGAACTTTGCTGAGAATCCATCTGGTCCTGGGCTTTTTCCTTTGCTGGAAGGTTTTTGATGGCCATTTCAATTTCATTACTTGAAATTGATCTATTGAGGTTTTCTGTATCCTCCTGGTCCAATTTGGGTAGGTCATATGTCTCTAGATATTTATCAATATACTCAAGATTTTCTAGGTTATTGGAGTATCAATTTTCAAAATAGTTTTTGGTAATCCTCTGGATTTCAGTAGTGTCTAGGTGATATTTCCTTTTTCATCTCAGATTTTGGTATTTGTGGGGTTTTTTTTTCTTTTTGTTTTGGTTAGTTTCACTAACGATTTATTAATTTTTTATGCTTCCAAAAACAACTGTTTGTTTGTTGATCTTTTATATAGTTTTTTAAATCTCAATTTCTATGATTTTGGCTCTGACTTTAATTATTTTCTATATTCTGCTGATTTTGGTGTTGATTTGTTCTTTTTCTAGAGCCTTGAGTCATCATATTAAATTATTTATTTGGTGCTTTTCTATTCTCTTAATGTATGAGGTCAATGCTATGAGCTTTCCTCTTAGCACTGGCTTTATATTATTCCAGAGATTTTTATATGTTTTATCACACTTTTCATTTACCACTAAGTATTTTTTTTATTTCTCCCATGATTTCTTATACTATCAATTCATCATCCAGAAGTGTATTATTTAATCTCCAGGTGTTAGAGGGATTTCTGTTTTTTATCTTATCATTGATTTCTAATTTAATTCCATTATGATCTGGTAGAATGCAAGGTATTATCTCTATTTTTTATATTTGTTAATATTTGCTTTGTGACCTAAAACGTGGCATATTTTTTAAAATGTTTCATGTGCTGCTGAGAAGAATGTGAACTCGGGCTTTCATGGATAAAATATTCTATAGCTGTCTGTTAGGTCCAAGGTATTATTGTATTTTTTTATTTCTGGAAAATCTTTACTTAGTTTTTCTTTGGATGATCTATCTGGTGATAAGAGAAGTGCATTAAAGTCATTAAGTATTGATGTATTGTGCTCTATATCATTCTTAATATTGAGAAGGGTTTGTTTGATGTATATAGATGTTCCATTATTTAAAGCCTAAATATTTGATTGTTATATCTTGATGTATGATTCCCTTAAGTAGTATGCAATGATTTGCTTTGTCTCTTCTGGTTAATCTTGGCTCAAAGTCCACTTTATCTGATAGGAGAGTAGTAACCCTTGCTTGTTTATGAGATTCATGTTAATGGTATTTTTTTTTCCATTCTTTCACCTTCACTCTGTGGATGTCTTGGCCCATGAAATGAATCTCTTACAGACAATTCTCTAAATTTTCTAAATTCCTTTTCTGACATTTGCTCCACTATGATATGAATGAAGCTTGTTGTTGAAGCATTATGGGTTGTTTAGGATGGTTTGTTCCCTTGCTTTTTTTTAATATTGTTTGTACATCTACCCATCTATCAGTCTAGTTCTGACTTCTCTTTTCAGTGAAGGAATACTTTGTGAGCGTCTTTTTTTAAATTAAGATCCTTGAATTGGATGCATATCTTGATAATGATATTTTAATTCAATATGTGACTACTGCTGACCGCAGTATCAGTACTACTTTAAGTGATGCTACTGAGCTCTCTTTACTATATCACTTCAGAGCCATGCCTCATTTTACTCAACCTTATAAGAAAAAAAAAAAAACTCTTTGCAATTTTCTCAACAGTTCCTCAAATTCAGGTATAGACCTATAATAAAGTTATGAAACAGGTCAAAATATTAGTTGTTAAATTTGGTAAACTTACTACAATCTCATATTAGGGTTAAAAGGAGGGAAGAAGAAAAGTGGGCAAGTAGGAAAGGAGAAAAAGAGAGAGAAGCTATAAAAAGGTAATTTACACTAATGCAGAAAGGGGAAATAGATGAAGGAGTAGCAGATAGTGCAAGAGGAAGTGTAGAGGGTAAGAGAAGCAGATACAAACTAGTGCTTAAAAAAAACAAATAGGAAAATTGATTCCAATTAATGCTTTAAAACATTATATGAAATACATACAAATAGGTTCAAGGTACCATGTTGGCTATTTTTTAACAATTATAGTTCAAGTAAAAAAGTTCTTTATGTGATCAAAGTTGACACTAGCATTGTTTATAGCATACCATTTCAAGGTGAAGGAAACTCTTGTTTAATCTTGGCTTATACTTCATTGGGGTTTGGACATTCAGCAGATGTCCATCAGTCATTGGCTGTTGATCTTTCCCAAGGTACAGAAACATAGGTGCCAATTCCCTAGTTGCTATGAACCTGTTGTTAGTAGCTTCTGGCTTGTCAGCTTAGGGAACTGCAATTGACTGATCAGAAGATACAGTGTTGTGGTTTGGCCAAGTGTGCACATTACAGGGCTCTGAAGTGCCGCTGTTTGCTATGGGTCATTATGTACTTGTACCCCTCTACTAGATCCTTTTCACAGTAGTGAAGATCCTGGTGGCTGTCTGCAAGTGCAGGAACTATGGTTGTAGATTTTCCATAGGAAGTCTCTGATGCAGAAACATTCCTCAGTTTGACACCACTCTCTGAGGTACTGTAGTGAAGGCTATCCAATATTTCACCTGGACTCTAGTTACCACACCCCCAAGTTGCATATGCCAGGTGTTAATTCCCTCTGCCTACTAAATCTAATGGAAGGTCCCACAAGTATCCAAACAATGCCCTGTCACTTGCCAGTTTTGATCATGGTTAAGGCTGTGTACCTGTTTATAAGGCTGAAATCTGCAACATAGCCTCTTTCAATTTCCTACTGGTTCTTTATGTCATTGGATATTAAGGCAGCTTCCCTCTAGTTTGGCCCTGAATTTATGGGGACTGTCCCTAGTCTTCCCAGAGTGAATCTGCTTTCTTTGTTCAGAGCCAGACCTGCTTCACTTTTGTCTGAGTTGAACAAACAAGTCGATGTTGCACAGAGCTTTCCATCTTTGCCTGGAAAGCAGATGCTGAGTGGAGTTAGGTACACTTCCCTGGTACAGGTCCCCACCAACCTGTTTATTCCCATTGTTCACAGTGAGGGGGGTTCAACAATTTTTGGCTAGTAATGGTACTTCTAGAAGTTGTTTCTGTACAGTTTCTTAAGAAGTGCCACTGCCAGGGACTTCCCTTTGGTTTAATTCACAGCTGAGTGTGGGAAGATGCCATGTTGATTTAAAGGGGTAACTTGGTTGGCCGAGAGCTTCACAAAATGACTTCAAATCCCCAGCTCAGCTTTCTTTTCACAGTTTGGTTTTAAGTTGTTTGTGCTGTTTGAACAAGCCTTTTATTACTTCTATTAAACTTTGTCTCTTTCCAACAATTTTTAAGTGAAAGAACTTAAGATGATGTCTGCTCTCCCCCCACTTTCTCTGTCTGTTGCCCCACCCCCCTTTTCATCTATAGGTTTGGTTCTGGGATAGGGAAGTCTGCATTTGGTCTCTAGTCTGATAATTTATCTTCCAGCCTCTCCGGGTCTCAGATTTGTAATTTTGAGTCTAGAGCATTTATTTTGTCACTTACCTCTCAATTCTGCTTTTCCTTCACTGCCTTCTTTCTGTATTGTGAGGAAATCAGGACTTGTTGCCTAGCTCACTTTTGCCATTTTCCAGCACCTTCCATCAGTTCTTATTAATACCTTATCAGCTAACATCCAGGAAGAAACTGACCATGTGAGTGGCAGACACTGCATTTGTTGCATGCAGGACAAAAGTCATATGACCTACACAGATGCTCTTTTGTATGAGATTCAGAGATACATTGACCTCCTCCCAACCATCCTGCCCCATGCAGTGACATGGACATTAAACTCAGAAACTCCTTCATTCCCAAGGTAAGTTTATTTCTCCCACATTGCACTTCAGTGCTCTTGAAGTTCCTGAATTTGTAGTATGGTCCCAATGCTCTGCCAACACAAAATGAGAGAAGTACAAAACTCATCCATGTAGCACTTTGACGGACTCAGTGCTGAACTAGACGGTCATGAAGCTCCATAACTGTCCCTGATATCCAGCATGTAAATTTTCCCAATTTCTTCTGCTCCTTCAATTTTGTTTTGGCTACTCTCAGCTGTTTACAGTTCCAAACAAATTTTAGAATCAATTTCTTAATTTCCTAAAACACTCTCCTGGGACAATATTCAGCATGTCATTAAATCTACAGAACAATTTGGAAAGAATTGACATCTTGACATGTTCAATATTTCAGTGCATAAATATTGTAGATGTCCTATTTTATTTGGGCTTTATTTTTTTCCAAAATATTTTGTTTTCAATTGAGTGGCTTGTACACTTCTTGAAAGATTTTTTTTAATGAAGTAATCAATATTTTGAAAGCTAATATAAATTGTACAATTTAAATAATGCCTTTTCCAGTTTTTTTTTCTTGGCATATGAATACACATTTTTTAGTTTAATGACATTATATCTAGAACTCTTGTTAAATTTATTAATCATGGCTAATAAATTCTTTAAATATCTTTAAAATTTTTATGTACACTCTTCTGCTGTCTGGGTTAGTACTTGTTTTATTTATTATTTTCCAAATCTAGTGAAATTAATTTCTATTTATTACATTATTGCATTGGCTTGGATTTCCAGAATAGTTTTGAACAGAAGTGGTGTGTTAAACATATTTTTGTCTCTAGCAGGGGATGAAGGTTTAGGATCACACTGTTGAGTGTAATGTTTTATGTATATTTTGGCAGATATTCTTTCGTAGATGAGGAAAGTTTGCCTTGTCTTATTTTTGTTTGGTGTTTTCTTAAAATATATCATGTTGTTCATCACTAGTGTACAATTTCATCAAAGAGATTATCTGCATCTGTTGATCAGATATTGATGGTCATACACTTTGGTCTCCTTTTCTGCACTAAATATACATATTATTAAGTACACACACAGCACAACTTGATCTTTTACAGGTTTTTAATGACATTTGTATTTATATTTGTGATAGATTATTCTCCAACTTTTCTTCTAGAAACTTCCTTGTCATATTTCCGATACCAAAGTAATTTGGGATCATCAATGAGGGAGATCATATTCCCTACTTTGAGACTAACTTTATTGCCTTTCTATCCTCACTCTCTTCTTTTTGTGTCCTCTTAGTTGTGCTCTTGAAAGGCCTGATAATATTTGTCTAAGTAAAATTGTAAAAAATACTGCCATTATAGAAAATGTTCATCTTCTTCCAGGAAAGAGTTATTTCCTCCACTTCTAGGTAGTAAGAATGCTTTAACACCTCCAGCCCTGACTCAGAGTTTTCTACAAAGTTAAAAATTGACTGCAGTTGCCAGCCAAACACTTAGGTTCCCCTAGATGTGCAATCTTAGAACCATTTGAAAAGAAGAGTTCCCCACATATCTAAAATAGGAGAAACAAATTTTGTGAAATTGTAAAACATAGGGCTGGGATTGTGGGTCAGTGGTAGAACGCTCACCTAGCGTGGGTGAGACACTGGGTTCAATCCTCAGCATCACATAAAAATAAAAATAAAGGTATTGTGTCTGCCTGTAGGAGCATCTCCATACCTTCCCACCCCTCCCTTCCATCTTTCCCCATTCTATGCTAATAGACTGTGCTCTTGCCAGAGAGCACCCCTTTGTTTGTGACCTTTGAATCTGATTGGTCCAAGAGTGCATATAAACTTCTGTAGTTTATGGAATAAATGATGCTCTTCTGCTCTTCTCCCCTGTATGTTTCTTGTCCTGGGTGTCTCTGCGTCTCACTGGGGCAAAGCAGATTTTTACCTACACCCCAGAGCCTGAGGAGATTGGCTCCGTGGATCACCACCATCCACAGAGACTTCATATCGTCTAACCCAGGGACCCCTTCTTTCTCCATCTCTCTTGGACTCCAACTCATCGAGAGGCCACGTGGCCCTTCCCCCCACTTTTATTAAAGCGACAAATGGTGGCCCTGACATGATCTGACAGGCTTCTCGACTCCTCTTTGCTTGGTGGGTAAGATTTCATGTGATTCCCCTGTTTGTCTTGCTGGTGAAGGTAACACCAGCTCGTTTTGTCAGTCTTTTATGTTTGTCTTTGTGTGATAAGGTTAGCTCAGGGAATATCTACTTCCTGGTTTCTCTGATAGTTCCAAAGGGTCTGATCAGCCCTACTTCTAACCATTTTCCTGTTCTTATCTCTCCTACTGTTCTTCCTACTTTCGGGAGACTTTCCCCTTTCTTTGGCTGTCTATCTAAGCGGGCTGGTCCCGCCTTCTCCCCAGCCTTCCTCTCCCTGCTCCTCAGAGAGGCCCCAGCTACCGCCAGATAAGCCTTCTGCCTGTTGGATTAGCGCTGCCCTATGTCACCTCTGCTTGCCAAGCCTGCCTTTTCTCAAAGTGCAAGCCCCACCCCGGGAGCTCACAGCCCCTCCACTGCAGCAAGCTGCACCAATCCCCAAATCCCGCACACACAGAGCACTGCTCTGAGGGACCCAGTTCCCCTGCAAGTCACTAGGCGAAAGAGTAATACAAATCAATTTTGCAGCGGTTCTGTCCATCAGCACCCAGGTTCCGAGCAGCATTAGAACAGCCCACCCTCTAAAACTGTTCCAAAGCCTTAAAGAGATCATGCCCTTGCCACAGTGCTGCTCAAGGAGATAAAATTCCCAAGCGTGCTGTGCTGGCACCTCCTCTGGCCGAGGCCACACCCCCTGCCTCCGGCAGGCTGGCCAGAGTCCCCCACTGCCAGCCGATCCACAGCACTTGCTGCACAAACATGAAGAGTGCAACCAATCAAGCTTTCACAAAAATGCTTCCTTTCATTCTGGATCTGTCTCATATTCTCCTTCTTCTTCTCACAATTGGCAGACTCTTCCCACCTTCTCTTCCTTCTGGCCCCTCTGCCCAAACAGGCAGGACTGACAAAGGACCGCTCTCAGGCCAGTGACCAGCAGCTAGCTGGCAAGCGACTTCCCACTGCCACAAGGCACTGCAGCCTGCTCCCAGATGGCTGGAAAGGCCTAAGGCAATAAAAATGACTCGAAGGCGCCTATCTTCTCTCCCTCCTCCCTGTCTCCTACACTCTGGGGAAAAGAGATATTACAGGTGAGGGAGACACAGATCCAACTGCTGCCCAATGTTACAGCTCCCTGGCTGCAGCACAGCTCCATCGGGGACAAACTCCTCCCACAGCAGCTTTCTCCTCCCTGCCTTGCAACCCCGCCAACAAAGCCCTTTTGCCAGGGGCAAGACAAGCTGTCCTCAATGCAACCGGAGCAGATCACTCACTCGAGCTCAGAGAGTCAAAGCCCAATTTCATTTTTAAGCCAACAAATCTGCTCCAGTCAGAAATAAGAACTTCAATAAGTGAATTTCTTCCACTAAGGAAGTTTCTGATCATTATGGTGGAATCATTAATAATTCATGTACTTTGTATTCAGTTTTATATTGGGGAAGATATACCAATTATCTATTTACAGTTCATCACCTAATGCTTGTGCAAGAAAGCAAACTATTTCAGGATGTATAGTTAACACATCAAGTATTCCTTCTGGCTTCTACACAGACACACATGCAAACACAGAGGTATACCTAAAATTTTAAAAATATAAATATGCAGCCATATATACAAGGTTTCTATGATTATTTGGGGAAAACAAATTACATGCTTCCCAGTCAACAGGAAATAAAGATATAAACAATTGCACATTATTGGGGCTGGGATTATGGTGCAGTGGTAGTGTGCTTGCCTAGCACACATAAGGCACTGGGTTTGATCCTCAGCACCACATAAAAATAAAATAAAGATATTCTGTCACCTACAACTAAAAAATAAACATTAAAAAAATTGCACATTATCATATTTATGTCCATAACTATCATTGGAATGATAAATAATTTCTCTCACTTAAATTGGCTATCTGTTTAGCTTGGAAACCTTACTGGCTCAAAATCAGATTCTTACTTAACTTAACCCCTCTCCTATAGTTACTTGGAGCTGCATTGCCAACCTAGATCACCTCCTAAAGACTAAATATAGAGGCTGGGATTGTGGCTCAGTGGTAGAGCGCTTGCCTCGCATGTGAGAGGCACTGGGTTCTATCCTCAGCACCGCATATAAATAAATGGATAAATAAAGGTCAATCAAAAACTAAAAAAATTTTTTTAAAAAAGACTAAATATAAATCTAACAAGAATGGATAATACTTTTAAAAGAATGTAGGCCTTAGAGATTTTTCTTGAGTCAAAAGAACAGCTTTTAAAACAAAAGCAAAATGGAAACACAAATAAATGGCATTGGCTTAATGCTGTTAATGTTTTTAAAGTTTCTACCTTTAGATTATATATCTGATTCATATTAAAATACCTCTAATAAGCACCATTTCATTAAAAAATTCTTCCTTCAGTAAATAATTTTGTATTCTACATGGGCAAAATTATATACTACAATTTACACTATAGTTTCCTATAGCCACACCTTCTGTATACCTTTTGTAGTGTTTTGTTGTTGTTTTATTTTACTGGGTTTGCACCTTGATGATAAAACTCTATTTGATTTTGGGTGTTTCTCATGTTATAACATTTATATAGAGGAACTGTTCCATATAAATACTTTCCATGTTTTCTTCTCAATATTTAAACCACTAGTTATCATATGGTATCTCTCACGGAAGCTCTGGACACCTCACCCTCCTAAATGGAACAATGGCCTATTCTTGAGCCTAAGCTTTCAATGTTAAAGAACTTTGTCCATGAGCAACTAGCCTTAGGTCATATAGAGCCTTCAACTAAAACATCTAATCCATACATGCCCCTCTTGTGGCCCATTGTTACCACTGGGTCCACTCCAACCACAGGGAGTCAACCCCCGTGGGTTAATACCCAACTCCCTCTGACAAACGGATGTCACTCATATCCCTATCTTTGGGAAATGTAATTTGTACATGTGATAATTGACACATACTCCTCCCTTGTATATGCTACTGCCCTTACAGGGAGAAAGCAACCCATGTAATTAAGGCTCTGAAGCAAGCAATGCTATTCATGGGTGTCCCATGGTCAATCAAAACAGACAATGGCCCAGCCTATACCTCCCTCAGATTGAAGGAATTTTTAACTTCCTGGGGAATTTCCCATACCAAAGTGATTTCCTATAATCCTCAGGGACAAGCAATCATTGAGAGAACCAATTGCACTCTAAAGGAGATGCTTCAAAAACTTGATTCTACTGAGAAGGACCCTTCTTTGAGGTTGTTGGATGCTTTATTTAACCCTTAACTACCTCACTTTTGACAAACAAGGCCTCAGTGCAGCAATCCAACACTGGGGTCCATTTACCTTCCCTATCCCTCTTCCCTCGGTGTGATGGAAAGACCACTTAACCCTTCAATGGAAAGGCCCAGACCCTCTGCTCACACAAGGGTGAGGCTATGCTTGTGTCTTCCCCCCCACAGAGTCTAAGACCCTTTGGATCCCAGCCAGGAATATTCATCCAAGCCTCTCTGGAGAAAACAACCTGCCCCACCTAAAGTAAGAAGTCCCTTCTGTGAGTTCCTAAACCAAAACTAATGTTCTCTTTGACCCTTCTATTCTTCAAAAGGTGTCAGATAAATCTTCAACTCTATTAGATCCATCCAATTGGGTTATCATTGGGCTCAGGGTTCTAAGCCTTCTTTTGGTCTTCTCTTTGTCAAACTAAACAAGCTCTCAGTTCATATCATTAAGGAATCACAGGCACACAAGAAAATTCCTGCCACATGAATTGCAGCCCTCAAGAACATGTAAGAAGCTAGTCCGCCTCATCTTCGCTGGAGACACAAGGCTTTGCAGCTTTGGCCAATCCTAACCCCAAACCCCTTCCCTTCCAAACCCTCCCAACCCCATCGCCCCTTCTATTGGGAGAGAGCTCACTTTGGGGCACGTGCATACAGGCTGGACAGCCAATGACCGGTAAGATGCTCAGAGGAGCACGACCTAAGCCAGGTGCAGTCTTATCTGCCCCTTCTCTTATGCACGAGCTGTAATTAATGACGGGTAAGTTGCTCAGAGACGCAAGACCTAAGACAGATTACAGCCTCGTTAGTGCCCCCCCCCATCATATGCAGCATGTAGAAGTCTGGAAAATCCAGTGGAATGATTCTCTCCCATGAGGAGATTATCACAGAGCCTTCCAACATGCTTGCTTATGGGCCATGCAGGCCCCACTGACATTTCAAATAAAAGTAAAAAGGGGGATATGTAGGAGCACTCTCCATACTTTCCCACCCCTCCCTTCCATCCTTCCCCATTCTATGCTAATAGACTGTGCTCTTGACAGAGAGCACCGCTTTGTGACCTTTGGATCTGATTGGTCCAAGCGCGCATATAAACTTCTGTAGTTTCTGGAATAAATGGTGTTCTTCTGCTCTTCACCCTGGTATGTTTCTTGTCCCCGGTGTCTCTGTGTCTCGCTGGGGCAAAGCAGATTTTACCTACACCCCGGGGCCTAGGGAGATTGGCTCCACGGATCACCACCGTCCAGAGAGACTTCATATCATCTAACCCAGGGACCCCTTCTTTCTCCATCTCTCTTGGACTCTAACTCCTTGAGAGGCCACGTGGCCCTTCTCCCCCACCCCCCATTTATTAAAGCGACATCTGCTTTCAACTAAAAAAAAATTTTTTTAATGTAAAACATTCAGTTGGTTTTTGCTATATTTTTATTATCTCAGAAAGGTATTGTGACAATATCCTGGACACTTCAAGTGCCAACAGAGGACCATTTTAAAGAAGAATATTATACAAGGTGTGTGAAATCTGAAGTGATAGAATACTGAATAGAGGCAGACACCAGAGTCCAAGTTTGATAATAAGGAGAACACAAGTTTTGGTGCTCAGGTACTCACTACACCAAATGCTATTGGGGGCACTTTAGCAAGGTCATAACCACTGGCCTTAAATTTATGCATTTTATTAGTTGGTTGGCTAACAGGATATATCACTGCCCTTCTTTGGACAAGGGTTTCTTATGTATAGATCATAACATTTGGCATAAGTAAATTCCAACATTTCCTCTGGCTCCATGACTTCTTTACAACTTGATTTATCTGTGTCTATTTATTGCAAGGCACAAGCATATCACTGACATCTGTGCTCATGAAAGCAAATAATTACCCAACCCAGAGAAGTTTGACCCTGACCATTCCCTGGATAAGAGTGGCAAATTCAGGAAGAGTAACTATTTCATGCCTTTCTTATCAGGTAATAGAAATTTATTTTCATTGGTACTTCAGGGTACAAGACACCTTCATGGGGTCAGTTAAACTTGCACAATGCTTATTTGGGGGCTGGTAGAAATGCTTTTTTCACAGGTTCAGGAGCAACACTCCCAGTGCCCATGCACTGTGCAATATCAGGCTACAACATTATTACTGGCTCTGATTACTGGGACTTTGGGAAAATTGACCTAGATCTTCCAAAGTAAGAAATCTTCAGCAAAAGTAGATTGAGTCATGCCTGAAAATACAACACTGCACTCTCGGAACTCTTCATAGAAGATTGAATTTATCTCCACTGTCACCTGCCCTGTGAAAGGTATCTAACTTCACAGCTTTGGTGAGTATCTTCCATGTGGTACCTCTCATTCCTCTCCTGAGCTCTGGGTATGGTAAGTATTCACAGCACAGGATGAGCCACCATCCTGTGGGTCCCACACCCCAGTTAGCCAAAGAGATGAATAGATTGTTGTAATTCAATATGATTACTCCTGTGGAAGAGAGAAGAAAAGATTGGCTGTTCATGATGGCAGAGGGAGGAAATGCCTCCTTCCTGTTCTCTCATATCACACAGTGAGGTATAAAATGGGTTGGATGGCATTCAAATAGAAGAAAGACATTAGAGCCCTCTCCTTAGAGACAAACAAAAAGGACTGAAGACAGGTAGGCATTTTAACAAAGACGTAGGAACAAGATATTTGCTCTTGATCAATGAAACCAGAGGCTTTTTCCTGGCAAATGAGAGTCAGCAAACCTTGGGAGTAAGACAGATTATTCTTTAAGGACACAAGAGCACCTTGATCTCCTTGCATCTAGTTCCTCTTCGGGATACAGTGCTCCTCACACCTGAAGTGTGTACTGAGTCTCAGGCATATGATTGCCTAAATTTATTCTTTGGCTCTTCCACTTTGCTTTGAGGTCTAGTGTCATAGATACTATTATGACAAGAACTAAGCTCTGCCTCAATGGAGCTCATGTTTTACCAGACTAGAAAAACAATTATGATTCAAATAATGTGTGTTTCATTGCTGATTAAAGCCAAAGAGGATGAGAATCTACAGCCTGGATGAATCACAAAGGGTGTAATAGAGAAATGACATTTAATATAGGTCCTGAGAGAAGTGTGAAGTGCATTATAGTCAAAAGGAACAGCATGAGATAAAGCTTGCAACTACATTGTATGCTTAAGTCTGATGAAACAAAACAGATCTGATGAATGGGAGGAAAAATTGTGGTACATCAGCCTGGGAACAGGGAATGCAAGTAATCAGCACATGTTTCTAGAAGAAGATTGATGGAAACATAAAGCGTCAAAAGAAGTTATAATGTGCACATAGGTAAAGAAATTATTGGCATACAGCTGATGCTCAATAAATACTGGTTGAATGAATAGTGCTGGAAAAAATATTATGTGGATAGCAAGTGTGTCCATCCTTAGTTCTATCTAATCAGCCAGGATTTTTATTTGCTCTCATCAGTCATTCATCCAATTATTTATCAAACAATTACTAAACATTCTTCTTGTTCTAGTCAGAAATATACTGTTCAAGGAGTATTTTCCTTCTTTCTCTCCCTCTCTCTCTTTCTTTGTTATTTTCAGGGGAAAAAAATGTGTGCAGGAGAAGGTCTGGCCTGCATGAAGCTGTTTTTATTCCTTACCACCATTTTATAGAACTTTCACCTGAAATCTCTGGTTGACCCAAAGGATCTTGATGTCGCCCCAGTTGTCAATGGATGTATTTCTGTGCCTCCTTCATACCAGGTCTGCTTCATTCCTGTCTGAAGTAGAGCAGTGTGTCTGTCAGTCTGCTGTGCTGTCATCTTGAACCCCCTCTTTGGGGCATCATCCACCTCCTTCCCCTATTAGGCATGCTTTCTCTGACCTCTCCTTATCACCTATTTCTTTGAAGTCCAGTAAACATTCAACCTCCATTAGAATTCCCTGTTTTCAAAACTAGTAAATGCTTCCTCTTCATATACATTAACATTTGCATTAGTCACTGGATATTTTAATTCACTTGTGAGTTATTACTATGATATCACTATTATACCAAGGACAACCTGGGGGAAATCACATGAAGTGAAATAAGTTAGGAAGTTAGGTATAGCAAGATAAAAACCACATGATTTCACCTTTATGTGTAAAATACAAAAGTCAAACTCTTAGAATAGTGATAAGTAATGATTCCCAGAACTTGGGAAGCGATGACAGTGTGAGTAGATGGGGAAAGAGAAGTTAGTTAAAGGTACAAAGTTTGAGATAGGAGGAATGAGTTCTAATAATCGAATAAAGAACATGATGATTACATGTAACAATAATAGATTGCATATTTCAAAATTACTAAAAGATGAGATATCAAATATCCTCCCCACAAAGAAAGGGCAAGTAGATGAGAAAATAACCATGTTAATTAGCCTGATTTAATCATCCTTCCATGTATACATGCATCACAGTATCACAAGATAACCCATATATGCATATGATTACTACTAGTCAACTAAAAAACAAGGAAGTAAAGTAAGAATTAAAAGTGCAAATGAAAATTACATTGTATTCCTTTTTAACCCTCTTTATTGGTAAATAAAAATATATTAATCAAGTGTTTATAAAAGTGCAGAGCAACAGGCAGCCTTCTGTCCTGATAGAAAGTCAATTTCTCAATGCTGCCAACTCTTAAGTATCTACTAAAATTTATAATCTTCCCTTCACCACCACTTTCTCTATCTAACTTCTGATTCCTCTTACCCTGCTTTTGGCACTTTGCTCTTTTTCTTTCTTTCTTTCTTTCTTTCTTTCTTTTTTTAACTTGTTCTTTCTCACAAACCTAAGAGATATATGGTATTTGTATTAGTCACCATACCGCCTTAACAAATTACTACAAATATAACAACTCAATACAGATTAGCAATCATATAGTTCTGGGGTTCAAAGATCCAATATTATCTCCCCTGGGCTAAAATGATTCTGTCAGCTGAGATGGTTCCTTTGGGAGGCTCCAAGGCAGAATCCATTTTCTTGTTTTATTCAGTTTATAGAGGTTGCAAGGATCCCTTGGTTTGTAAACTCTTTATCATGTCAGTCCAACCTCAGTCATCATATCTGCTCCCTCCACATATCCTGTCATCTTTCTTTTATAAAGATCTTTGTGATTATGTTTATTATGTCCACCTGGATCATTCAGTAGAATCTAGCCATGTCATGATCTTTGACATAACCACATCTGCAATGTCAGTTTTATCTTGTAAACAAAAAAAATTATTGAGTTTCAAAGATTATATATTCAGCCTGTGACATTATTATTACATCCTATTACTACCAAAATGAACTGAGACAAGGCTTTGTTTTAACTTTTATTGGGTTCATTATCTTTTAGTTTTAAAACTTTGTTGGCAGGTAATTAATACACATTTAATATTTGTTAATATTAAATGCAAAAAGAAGATATTTCCAGATTTCAAAAGGAAAAATGCTTCATATGAAGGATCAAGATTCAGGAGGGAATACAATTTCTCAAAAGCAGCACAGCACACTAGAATTTGCTAAAAAGAAGTGTCCCAGCTCCAGATGAGAAGGTGTATAGGAATTTGCCTTTCCTCTGATTGTTGTCTCCAAGACCTCAGCCTACTGGATGGTGCCCATGCATGTTGGTTAAGGGGAAATATTCCTTACTAACTCCACTGATTCAAATTCCCATCCTTTTTGAAAACACCCTCACTTATATACGTAGAAATAATACCTTACCAGCTACCTGGGTATCCCTTAATCCAGCCAAGTAGACACCTAAAATTAACCATGGCATCTCCCATGCACCTTTTGGGGGGGGGGAGGCGAGTGAGGAGAGTTTTGCCAAAAAGAGAGCAAGAAAAAAGAAGCTGAATACAAGGAAAGTCCAAGAAGAAGGGCAAGGGGAAAACCTTAGATAACCTAAAAGGAGCTCTCCTAAGAAGAAAGCTGAGCTCCAGGCCTCCAGAGCAAGAAGAGCCCTCAGAAGCTTGGAGAGCTTTCTATTATTATTTTTTTAGTCACATGATTTCTATACCTGCATAGTATATTAATATTGGGGTTCATTTTGACATAATCATATGCATGGAATATAATTGCTCCATGTCAATTCCCAGTACTTCCCCTTTGTCTCCCATCCTCTCTCCCTCTTCTCCTTCTTCTACTCTACAGGTCTTCCTCCTTTAATTCATAGGTTTTTTTCTTAATTGGTGCTTTTATACATATACATGAACAGGAAATTCACTGTGACATATTCATGTATCTACATAGCATCATTTGCTCAATTTCATTCTGCAGTTCCTCCTTTTTCCCATCCCACTTCTTTTCCCCTCAATTTCCTTCCTCTGCTCCACTGCTCTCCAAAAGATAAAACTGGTAGACTATGTAGCGGTAGACTATGTAATGGATTTGATGGTGTCATTGTTGATTTTCACAATTCAGAGTGTTTAGAGTTGAGTCTGTGACACATATCTAGACTCTTGTAGCAAAATAAACAAATGAAAGAAAAGGCCTTTTCCACATCTAGGGAAAATTTTTTTTTAGTTGTGAAAGAAAAAGAAATCACCATAAACTTCTGAGCAAGGACCATGGGAAGAAAATATAAATTGTAACTTAACAAATCCAAGAATGATTTTTTAAATGAGCTTAATCCTCCCCCCTCCCACCCTTTCTCTCCCCTTCCTCCCTCTCATACATACATGAGCACTACCTCACACTCAACCTCTCACACATCTACATGTGCACATACAATGCACGCACACATGCACAACGCACACACACACTTTCAGTGTCCCATTGTGCAGAACTCTAGGCTTCATGAAACCACGTGTCTCTTTCCATGTCCACATTTACTCTTGTGGTGGTAATGGGAGAATTCTCATGAGGAACATGTTATTGAGCTGAAATAGAATATCCATGCCCTGAAGCACTAGAGCATGATGAAGGTTCAGTGTGCCTGGACAACAGAAACTTCATCTTTTTTGGGGGGGGTGGCAGGCGGGTAGTACCAGGGATTGAACGCAGGGGCACTCAACCACTGAACCATATCCTCAGCCCTACTTTGTATTTTATTTAGAGATTCAGATTCACTGAGTTCTTTAGTGTCTCACTTTTGCTGAGGCTGGTTTTGAACTCATCCTCCTACCTCAGCCTTCCCAGCCTCTGAAATCACAGATGTGCACCACTGCACCTGGCCCAGAAACTCCATCTTTGAAGGAGGAGTCAGAGGCCTGAGTCTTCCCTTAGGTGGTGAGATCTGTATTGGCAGGGAGCAAACTTGGGATGCAAGTATCCTTCGCGGGAGTCTATTGTACTGCAGTATTTTCATTCTGTATTTTTATCCATGAAAACAATATTTAAACAAGTCTCTTTGATCCCTCAAAATTTTAAAAATGTTTCAAAGAGGTACTGAATTACAAAATTATTAATTTCAAATTCAAATTTATAGATATACAGTTATAGAAAATTTGGGTTGGTCTAATGAACAAAAATCTTCAAAATTTGAAACTACAGAAAATGTCTATGCTCATATCAGATATAACATGATCACATGTTTGTCTGGGGTTCTTTAATTATTGCTACATATTGTACATCAAATAATGTAATGATAATCTTAAGCTGAGGATGACTTTACCTTTCTTTAGCCAAAAGTATGTGTTTAGGAAGCATGTTTAGGAGTGAATCAATGTAGTCAGTGAATATAATTATTTAAACAGAACTCTGTGTTAAGACTCTTCAACTTCAGGCCTATGCTTAAGCATTAGATATAGAGCTTCATGGTAACCTTCAGCCTTAACTGAAGACAAAATATTTATTTTTCCTATTTGATGTTCTCTAACTCCATTTTTTTCTTGTATCCCTGAGAAGCTGGCAAAAATCTTTCTCCAGTTCTAAATCTCCTAAGTGACATTTTATAGTCAGCCTTTCAAACTTTTACATCCTAATTTCAAATCCACAATCATGTCAAGGGTAAAAATCACATAAAATATCAAGCTCCCCCATGTGGATTTCCCAAACTTTCTGTTATATTATTCCTACAAAGCCTTAAATTTGTCACAAAAAAATGTTCATTTATATATTTGTATGTAAATATTCATGTATATGTTTGTATGCATGTGTATGTGTAGTCACTGAGAGAGCAAGCCATGGGCAAAAATACAGAAACAGATATAAACAAAGATATAGACATTATTTCTAGAAATTTCTGATCATTGTAATGAAATATTGTTTTCAGATGATAGGATTTTCTACTTGGAAAAATTCAGGAAAGGAAAATTACTAATTCTACCAAAGAATTCAATCCACAAGATTTATAACGTAGTCCTTAGTAACATGCATAATAGAAAAATAAACTTATATAATATTTAATGCACTGTTTGAATATCTCTGAAATAAAAACTCATATACACTATGGTGTATCCATTTAATATCTAGGAAACCATCCTGAAGAATACAGGAATAAAAATATATATGCATATAGCATTTTTATATTAATAGTTCAAAAATAACCTAAATACAAAATAAGCTATATAGATTTGAAGAGGGAAATAATTTTGACAATTATGAAATAGCCAAACAATGGGTCATTATAAGTTACATTGATTTATAATGCGTGTAAAAATATCTAAAACAGTATATAAATGTCACCTCCAAATCATAGCTACCTTAAACATACATGCACACACATACATATTTCTCTGTGTGTCAAATATCATCATATATACATATTCCCCTCTCATTTACCTTAATTTGTCTAGGTCTATTTGTCCATGTGCATGGGAGGGTAGTGTTTCACTAGAGGGAACAAGAAAAGGTATCCTTGCATGAACTAACAGATTCAGATTTTACTTCCTGCTGTTTATTCCCTCTGACTGGAAAGATCTTCCCATGTTTTCTCCCTGTATGCATACACATGCATATACCTATACATACATAAATAAATATTTACATCACACACATGTACATGTACATACATAATTATATTTTAATAACCACTGGAAAAAGACAAAAAGTATACACAACAAACTGTCAAGAGATTATTCTCCTAGAGAGTTACATAGGAGTAAGAGATGCATAAATTCCATATTATCTTTTAAAATATTTTTATAATCACAGGATAATTTCTGATTGTTAATTTTTACTAAAATAAAATATTAAATTTGTAAAGTTCTTTTAGTTTGGTATACACTGAAGATGCACTGTAGCTTATGATATCAGAACTGTAGTACAAGAAGAATTTTATTAGATATTCAACAGTGATGTTTCTCTCATGCAGGAAAATTTGAACTAATTCTTGAAGGGTGGGGAAAATTAGAAGAGACAGAGCTTATGGATGGTATTCCTCCTGTTAAGGGGTACAGAATAATTGATACATCAGTGGGGAGAGGGGACTGTTTGTTCAGATGAGGCTTCAGAGTCTTATTCAGAAATGTGGTAACCTTCCCTTTCTTCAGACTGGAATGAAACAGAGCTTATAGAAGGGTGGTATAGAGCCTAACCCAGTTAGAGCAGGGGTGGTGTCAATGTCTTTTGGATCAATCAGAGGTTTCAAAGTAAAATGCTGTAAAATGTTGGTCAGGATTAAAAACAGTTCCATGCGGGCCAGGCCCTCTCCAACACAAATTCTTTTTCCTAAAAATAACATACAAATCAATTAGTCGTTTTATTCTATTTCTGAGTTATCACATTTGGAGGCTTAAATAATATGGAATTGATGAATATATTAATCAATGACTAATTAACGCTTGGCTTCTATTCATGCACAAACCTGATTTCTTTCCTTCCCTTCCTTACGTCCGTTTTCTGGAAACAGACTCCTAGGGACAGTGTTAAGCCAAAAGCCAGTTCCTAAATTCAGAACTGGGTATTAAAGAGTTTAGAGTTCTTAGTGTTTCAATCCCACCCTCCCAGGTCACAGTTCTGGCAGTGACTGTATTCATCTACCAATACACGCATTTCCAGTTTAGGCATTCACCGTTTCTTGGCTAAATGTCTATTTGGTTTCCAGTGACTCCCACTGTCCCTTGCACTTCCAACCTAGGATGGTAACATCTTCCTGCTGATACTAGTCCTGAATCCTTTAGCACACTTTGCAACTTCCCTTGTCTTGTGCACACCTCTGAAAACAACTTCCTCATTAAACTTTTCAATTAACATTTTTGAGTGTGTACCACCTGTTTCTTTCAAAGAATTACAAATTAAGAGAAAATACTCAAATGTTACTTCCTGAAAAAAAAAAAAATTTCCCCTACTCTTTGACTGCTCTTTCCCAGTCTCAAAAAGAGCAGGCAGGAGCTCCTCTCACTGGGCTCCCACAGCAGCCTCTAGTATAGCATTTGTCACACTGCAGTTTCATTGCCTGTTAATTCATGTCCGTCTCTCTGAGACAGAAGGTCTGTTTCTTACATTCGTATCCCTGGATCTCAGTGTGGGATAGCTACACATAAGGTACTCAGTAATGCTATTGATTGAACTGACTTCTCAGAGTAAGTGAGAAGATTCCTGGTAGAATTGGACTTCTAGGAGCTCTTGAGAATCTCTGCAGATTCAGGAAGTAGAATCAAAGGACAGAGCCTCCAATTCAATGAGGAAAACCTAACAACCTGGAATTGGTATTAGTGTCTCTGGCCTCATAGAAATAGCAATTCGTACAGGCCAGAGAAGCCTCCACTCTTCTCACTTGACCCCTGATGCACAGATAAAAAACAAAGCATGCTTGCCTGCTGAGAAAGGCATGAAGTAGTCACTCTTCTTAAAGTTGCCACTTTCATCCAGGAAGTGGCCAGGATCAAACTTCTCTGGGTTGGGAAACTCTTTTTCATCATGCAGAACAGAAGTCAGAGACACCGTTATTTCTGTGCCCTTATAGAAAGAGAAACAGATGAACTAGTTTATAAATGAGTCATGGAACTTGGAAAAAATTAGACATAGCTCACCTAATCCTCTTGATGAGGAGAGGGAGGCACAAAAAGCAGAATGTATTTGCTCCATGTCACATTACAAATTAACAGCCAAGCCCAACAGTTCTTAAACCATGTAATGCCTGGGCCAGGGCACTGTTCATTGACTGCAAGGCCATCCTCACCAGGGTGTAGTCTGACACCAGCACTTACTATTCAGAAGACCAAGGAAGCTTTCTGAAGTGCATTGCTCTGGACAAATATATTGCAATATTGCCTAACAGATTTGATGTCACTGAAAATCCAGCTCATTTTCTTGAGAACCAAGTATGAAGTCTTCTTTGAACCTCAGCAGTTTGAATGTTCGTATTCTTGAAAAATTTTCAATTTCCCGTCAAGATGAGAAACTGGTGAGGATGCTGTTATAGTTTATATATGAGGCAGGCACCTCAAAAGTTCATGTGTGAGGCAATGCAAGAGAGGTTAGAGATGAAATTAGTGGGTTCTGAGAACCTTAACCTAATCAGTACATGGATTAACTGGGTGGTAACTATAGGCAGGTAGGGTGTGGCTGAAGGAGGTGGGTCATTGGAGAAATGCCTTTGGGGTATATATTTTGTCTCTGATCAGTTGATCTTAGTCTCTCTGTCTTTCTCTGCTTTCTGATTGTCAAGTCCTGAGCTGCCATCCTCCATCACACCCCTCTGCCTTGATGTTCTGCCTCGTCTTAGGCACAGAGCAATGGAACTGAGATCTCTGAAACGATGAGCCCCCAAATAAAATTTTCCTCCTCTAAAATTCTTCTTGTCAGATCTTTTGGTCACAGCAGCAAAACAGCTGACTACAACAGATGTCCTTCTGTTGATATGTTCTTTTAATTGAATTGCGACAGATTCTTTGGAAAGAATTTCCAATTTCTAGATTTATCTGAAACTCAGAAATGAAATGTAATATAATGTTAGACTTTATTTTTCAGAGTCAATTGAATCTTTGACTCTACGTAATTAAGCTCTCTGACCACATGTAAGTTGTTTAACATTTCAATACTTCATTTTCATCACTAGTAAAATGTAAATATACTTTAGTTTATTGTAAATGTAAAATGTTAAAGTAGGATATTGGGGAGGGTGTTGAACCCAGTGTCCTGATAATGGAAGTGAGGACTCTACCACTGAACTACACCTAAAGCCCAAAAACTTTATACACACATGTTGCCACATGTTAAAGTGCTCAAGGAGAGATATTTTATTACTATCATGATCATAATAAGTTTTCACAATATTTTGGCATCTAAATGTGACCTATAATTAAAGAAAAATGTCAATAAAATCATGCCCCCATGATATTCTAGAGGTTAAAATTATGACACAAGAACTTACAAATAGATGGATATTATGAATATGCCCAAGTATTTAAAGGAATAAATAGCAGCTATTATATATTTATATAAAAGTAAATATGTTATTAAGTACTATAAGGCACAATAATAAGTAAATAAAAACTATAAAACATTATAAAGATGAAAAGAGCAGAAATGAAAATTTTTTGGATGCTGTTAATATCAAGGAGATTGCAAAAGAAAAAGTGAAGTTAGAATCATGTTAATAGGAAAAAGCTGATTGACTCTTATTAGATGATCTCTGATATAAATGCACACACATACATATATTGGAGGATGACCCCAAATGCAAAGGAACTGGACCACAGAAGACTCTTGCAAAAAGAGGTTGGTACTGAACGAGTGTTAGATTTCCTGGTTTTATATCTAGGGTAGGCACCACAGGGGCAAAACGTGGGACTATAAAAACCAGTCTCACTGTCTTGAAGAACCAGTGACAAACTTCAGCTATGCTGCCCACACAGAAGCTGAAAAGAAGGGCGATTAATCCCAGAAAAGAGAAGGCCAGAGAAGAAGATCCCTAAACTCTGTATGTGAACTCTACAGAATCCTGGATCACTCTCAGATTAGACATTTGTTGGCCAAACTCCAAAATCTGGGGGAAAAAAATCACCTTCCTCCCTCACAAAATTACAGACTAACAGCTAATATAAAGACATGTTCAGAAATGTCTCTAGCTATTAGAGAAATGCAAATGAAAAGTACTCTAAGATTTTATCTCATGTCAGTCAGAATGGCAGTTATCAAGAATACAAACAACAAGTGTTGGCAAGGATGTGGAGGAAAAAGGCACACTCATACATTGCTGGTGGGACTGCAAATTGGTGCAACCAATCTGGAAAGCAGTATGGAGATTCCTTAGAAAAGGTAGAATGGAACCACCATTTGACCCAGCCATCCCACTCCTTGGTCTATACCCAAAGGACTTAAAAACAGCATACTACAATAATGCAGCCACTTCAATGTTTATAGCAGCACAATTCACAATAGCTAAACTGTAGAACCAACCTAGATGCCCTTCGATAGATGAATGGATAAAGTAACTGTGGTATATATACACAATGGAATATTACTCAGCAATAAAAGAGAATAAAATTATGGCATTTGCAGGTAAATGGATGGAGTCGGAGAACATTATGCTAAGCGAAGTAAGCCAATCCCAAAAAACCAAAAGCCGAATGTTCTCTCTGATATGTGGATGCTGATCCATAATGTGGGAGGGGGCATGGGAAGAATGGAGAGAAATTTTGGTCAAAGGGGAGGGGAGCAGAGGGATGGGACATGGGGGCAAGAAAGATGGTGGAATACAATGGAGAACAATGCCCTAGGTTCATGTGTGACTGCACATATGGTGCAACTCTATATTGTGTACAACCAAAAAAATGAAAATTTGTGCTTCATTTGTGTACAATGAATCAAAATGCATTCTGCTATCATGTAAACATAATTAGAATAAAAGTATACATTAAAAAAACAAAAAAAGATTTTCAGACAGACAAAACTATATAATGCTTTATCTTCAGCAAATTTAGAATTCAACAAATGGTAACCAACATTCTATAAGATAAAAAATATTGAAAATATATACCTAGAGAGACAGCATGAGAAATAAGAGATTATGCCATGGTTATGGAAAGTGAGTGGCTCACAATGCAATACATCCACAAGACTATTTGGCATTTCCGCAAATCAAGTAAAATTAGGCCTGGGAAGCATTTGTTAAACTTAATAACATGGCAGTCATCTATGACCTGCATGAACACAGCATCACTGGAATGGAAAATTATTTTCAAAGGGTTGATGAATAAAAGATCAATTGGGGTATGTCTGCATGGCTATATCAAACTTCTTTTTCTGGGAATTTTGAATTTGAGGAAATGGTTGAAAAAAGTTTGAGCAAAAGAGATTAGAGTTTAAGGATAGATCTTTCTCAAGATGTAAGAGATTGCATGTTCAACTGCTGATAGAAAGGAGCCAGAAGGGAGGGAAAAGATGAAGAGCAAGAAGGGGATGGGGATATAGCTCAGTTGGTAGAGTGCTTGCCTTGCATGCACAAGGCCATGGGTTCAACCCCTAGCACCAGAAAAAAAGAAGAAGAAAAAGCAAGAAGAAATTATTATTTAAGGAGGATCTTTGAAAAAGTGAGAAGAAGGGACTATGCAGCTGTAGAAATGTTTACTTTAGATAAAAGGAGATTGCTTTCACAGCGACAGACACGAAAGAGAATTATGTGGATGCAGCTCAGTGTGTGTATCTAGAGGAAGGGAATTAAGGGAGTTCCTTTCAGTGCTCTGATTTCCTGTGTCAAGTGGAAGACCAAGTCACCTGAAAGAAAGGAGTTGGTAGAGCTGGAGGTTTGAGGAGAGGTTAAGGTTGAAAGAGTCATTGGGGCACATGGTGAAACAAGATGAGTCCAGTTATAAAGCAGGGTTTCTGAGCACCTTTGAGACACATTTGCAGTTGATGAAAATCATACCAATGTGTTGGGGGTTCTAGATATAAGATGAACCTGCTGAGCTGCAGAATCTTTTGCAGCAGACTGGGTTCAATAGGTCAAGTTAGGGAGGAGGAAGGAGATTGTTGGATGAGATTCTTCATAAGTAAGTGAAACAGAAAGCAGGGAGGGAGTGAGGGAGATGGGGACATAAGACACAGATTAATTGGTAAGAGTAATAAAATATATCTGGGAGAGCAAGGAAGTAGATAGCAGACAGCTCTCACAACCAGGCAGAGTGTGGAGCTGTCAATATACTGAGATTGCAACCATTATTGTATTTGGAAAATCATGTCAAGAAATGAGAAACCAAGGAGTACATGGTCAGAGGGGGAGATGCCTGAGTTCCCTGTAGAAGTTTAGGCAATTCACAATTCTACATTGTGATCGTCGACAGCCTAAGATTCCTAAGGAGGAGCACAGATGAATTATCTCTCACCTTTGGAATAAGGTATTCTCGGAACTGAATGTCCTGAGTCACCATATGAGGCAGGCTGATCGGAAGGAGGTTAATGTATCTCTGGATCTCATGCAGCACAGCATCCGTGTAGGGCATGCGGCTCCTGTCCTGCATGCAGGGACAGCGGTCTCTTCCAATCACTCGTTCAATCTCTTCTTGGACTTTAGCTGGCAAGGAATTATAATTTATATGAAATGAAAAACACTTAAAGTATCTTTTATTTGATTTCTTAATGATTGTCTCATTATGGTGGGAGATGGGGAAATTATGGATCACTACCTCCATAAGGGAAAAATAGGAGTTTCAATTTCCTGGGCATATTAATAGACACTTAAATACATGCACATATAAAACCTAATTGTCCAAGAAATTTCATTTTTCAACTCTGATTCTCTATTTTGTATATTTATGATTGATAGACTCAAAGATCTGGAATCTCGAAAAGTTACTAAAAACAATGTGGTTTGCCACTTTGTGCCAATTTTTATTATAAATATGTAAATTCCAAGAGGTTAAGAAGTACTCAGTGCAGTAAGTGCTTAATAAACAGAAAAATAGAATAAGATATTTGATTGATTCAGCACAAAGAAACAGGAAGAATTTATTTAGAATGTAATATATGACAGCCATACTATACAATTCATTATAAGTCCTCAAAATAGCACTGTGTGTTGGGTATTATTTTGTGTACTCTACAAATAAACTCAGCAAGAGAAGTAAATATATTTTCTAAGGACACCCAGATAATATGTGCTCTTTCCCGTATCATTCCTGTAAAACAGATAAGAGACCAGGGACATGGAGAGGTAAATGAGAAGGCTGAGGTTACACAGCTGCTCACAAGTAGAATTAGAATCCAAAACCACCACTATTAGAGTCTGTAACCTATTTTCCAGAGTAGCAATACCATGTTGCCACCTTGGTCAGATAGCATTTATCTACCACCTGGAGAGTGCAACTTTGTAATGGAGCATGTGAAAATTCTGCATTTTGTAGCTATAAAGAAGAAAAAAGGAATTTCAGACAAGGAATTTCACTTTCTTGGGTTTACAGGCTGGAGTTTTATCTAGAAGAAAGGCGTCTTATGAAGTGGTCAGGAATTACTTATAAAATAAGAATGCTCAGTAGAATGGCACAGTAAGAGTTGTGATGGCAAGAAAGAAAAGGAAAATACATACAAACATGGTGCAAAAGAAATCCAAATGGAAGTAAAGGGGAAATGTGACAGAAGAACTTGTGTAGTATGCACAAAATTTAAAGGTTTGTAAAATAATACATTCTGTTTCTGCTCATAATCAGCATACGTCTTGCAAAAACCAATGAAGTTATTTTGCTGAGAGAGTGTATGTCATGTGAAAGAAACACAGGAGCATCTTATCTCACAATGCACACTAGCAAATGAATATTAAGATTATGCTTCTATATTCCCTATTTACAATGAGAGGTAGAAAGACCCAAAACAAAGTAGAGAAATTTAGTGCTGCTATCCTAGAGGTAAGTCTCATGAGTTTTATTTCTACTGAATGTGTCACAATGCATGAGATCAAAATCATGATGTAGCAATGAAGGAAATGTCATCATAGATGAGGATAAAACATGAAAGAGGTTGGAAAATGGAAAAGTTGCATTTGCAAGAGAAGTTATGTTTCTGATGAAATTTTTGTTTATCTAAAAAGGTAAAGAAAAAAGTTTTTTAAATTGGGGTATAATTATTTTTTAGGTGAAAAGTCAACCTTTCTGATTGAGAAATATTGTAAGTTTCTTGAGCAAATCCCTACATTGTTAATGCATTTGAGTATAAATATCTTTTGACAAAGATATATTTATCTGGACATGGAAGGCATATCAAGAGAGATCTTTGCAGAGAAAGAGTCTATTTCTGTCCAGATCCTAGGACAACTGTTATCTGTCCCAAACTAAATCAAGGATCCTGTACCATAACAACAACAACCACTGCCCTTCTGATATGTCTTGTTGTTTAAACATTTCATTCTTTTTACAGTGATCTAATATGAATTAAATTCATCCAGCAGTAGGTATAAGTACAAATGATAAAAATATTTCTTGTACATTATCTATACAAGTAAACAGTGGAATGGTTTTCAATGTCATCCGCTAATTTCTACCCAGACTTTAATCCTGCCTGTCATCTGTGGTCATACCTGAGACCTCAGGATGCTTCAACAGGAGCAAGAGTCCATATCTCATTGTAGTACTTGTTGTCTCTGTTCCTGCACTAAACACATCCCATATGGTGACGATCAGGTTGTCCATGGTAAATTCAGACTGTTTATTATGTTTTTCCTAGAAATGATGTGTGATAATTACTTGGTAAATAAAAAGACTTACAGGTGGCATAAAATAATTCAATACAACATAAGCATTTGGTAAATTAAGTCAGACATTAATGCAAAAGCTAAAGGTGGAGTTAGAGTAATATTAGAATTCCTTGAAACTGTTAAAATAAAACAAGTTCCAAACATCTAAGTCCTCACTTTCTCACCCACTAGAGTAAATCAATTACCCCTGTAATTTCTTTTAAAGATAATTTTATTATGTCATTCTGTTAGGTCGGCTCGAGATCTCGCGTTTCTTCTCACGAGGTAGATGCAGAGCATAGAACCTAGTGAGCTCCATGTGGTGGCAGCAGATGTAGGACATGCAGCGTGGTGGATTCCATGCAGCTGCAGAGGGTGTAGGGCGTGGGTTTGGAGCAGCTGCGGGGAATGAAGCCTCAAGCAGCCCACATGCGCAAAGGAACAGCCTACCAGACGCTGATATGTAAGCAGCAATGGAGCCTCCTACCAATCGGTGGACTTTTCTTGACTCATCCCTGAAGGACTCTGACCTTGGCAGGATCCCCTGACCAATCCCAGGGGATGCAGGACTCTAGATACCTCCTCTTCCTATCTCATAGCCCCTCCATTCCTACATTAAGCCCTTCCCTTCCTGACTGGGCCCCTTAAATTTTCTTTACCGTGGAACATGTGCGCCATTCTCCCATACACACTCTGATGGACAGGAGAGTTCAACCCGGGAGCGTGTATTTCCAATAAAACCTTGCCCAGCAGTTTTAATTTGCCTCATTTTGGTCATCTGGCTTTACACATTCACTGCTGCTTCCTGTCAGTTCTAGCATCCACTATCTGTTACATCATGTCTAAATTTATCATTCAAACCTCCCCAAACTGCATCACTATTCCCAATTTCATCAGCTGTTATACCCACCACCATTCCTCAAGTAAAATCAAGCTAAGTTAACCTCAAAATTTCCACACTTAACCACTACAATTATCATTCACTGGAACTATTTCACCCTCCCTGTTAATCTAAACCAGAGTTTCCTCAAAACCTACCTCAACTGAGAAGATCTCCTAGAGTCTCTCCAAAGGTAAGCCTTTCCAGATTTCTACCTATACCTGTGTTCAATTATTTGTTAGGCCTTCCATTCATGGATGAATTTTTTGTGTATTTGTTTGCTTTGTTTTGGTTTTTGGTACTGGGGATTAAACCCAGGTGTGCTTTACCACTAAGCTAGCCCTTTATTTTACCTAGCCCTTTTTATTTTTTATTTTGAGACAGAATCTTGCTAAGTTGCTTACAGCCTCACTAAGATTCTGAGACTGGCCTTGAACTTGTGATCCTCCTACCTCAGCCTCTCAAGCTGCTGGAATTATAGGCATGTGCCACTACCCCTGGCTCATGGAAGGTTATCATCAGTCTTGAATGTGTGAGTGTATGTGTGTTATCAATTCACCCTCAAATAAAGAACCACCTTTATCATGGTACATATGAATCCTTTCAAGTTATTTTTTCATTGAGAATTTAAATATATCCCAAGACATTCAATAATTTACGTCAGCAATAGGTTGCAGGAACAATGGGGAAAACAAAGCTCATCTTTGAGTGACATTACCCACAAGCATAAGATAGAAAGACAGAGTCACATTATACCTTTTCCATTTTAATCAGGAAATAGTCAAGAAAGTCCTGAGGGTTATTGAGGTCCAGAGATTCTTGATGCTCTTTTACTTTCTCCAAAATAAACTTTTTTTGTTCAGCAATGTTTTTAAAGAACTCATTATGACTTCCTGGGAAATAATGTAAACTGGGGAAATAATTGTAGAGCTGAAAGAGGAAAAAATCCTTCATTAACTCAATAAACATTTACATACCCATAAGGGTATCACCCACTTTGATGTGTGCTGAGTACAGATGAGTAAGACTCACTTCCTGAACTATAACATATATAGAATTCAAAGGAGAGAACACAAATAAAATGTCTGTGGTTGTCAAATGCACAGAAATTTAGATTCCAGATCTAGCCCACTGGTTGTCTTGCCTAAGCTACTTTCAAAACTACTTAATACCTCTGGGTGTTAAATGAAGGGGTAGGCTATTTGTTCTCTGAGACGTTTCCCAGACAGAGCACATAATGACCTTATGAATCCACACAGAATTTTAATTGCTAATTATTGTACAACATAAGCTACTAGCATGTCCTGACAGTGTACCCTAATAAGGAAAACATTCTATGTCATCAAGCTCTATACTTATAAATAGAAAAAAACAGAAAAAAATTTTCTCAAAGGAATGCCCTACTATATAAATCACTCTAATATTGTATTTTTCTTTCTATTCTACTTTATTTCATGTTATAAATTTCATTTGAACCATTAAACTGATTTTATATCTCACAAATGGTTACAAATGGCAGTTCAAAAAAAACATCACTTTGGCCATTTTGAAATAGGGCAGAGGGATGAGGCAGGTATGAGCAATAAATTAGCTAGAAAATTATTTTGTAACTGAGGGAAAACCTAAATATAAACACTCTAGCTCTACATACTTATAGTCAACTTTAAAAATTGCAGATTCTGGAGGTCATGTAGCTGAGTAACATATCATTCATCTCCCACTAGCAGTGCTATAGATGGTTCTTATAACTGAAGCCATTTAACAAGTTAAAACTGTTCTGCAAAAGTTGCCTTTTGCTCTTCTCCCCTGTTCGGTATCTTAATGATTGAATGATTGACTACAGGGGAATTGTAACAGCAAAAATGACTATACCATTTTGGCTAGTTGTCATATTTTACCCTATCTTGTAAAGTTGTTCTTTACCCTATCTGTAAAGTTGTTATTTCTTTTTCCCCTTACCCAGCATTATAACTTCTAAACAAAACCATCTTTGAATGAATGACTGAACTACTGGAATCAACTATTGCAAGAAAAAGGAATAAGAAAAATACAGGTTCAAAGACCTCTTCATCAGTATTCTTTCTTGAGTTTTTCAGAATCGGGAACATCTGATGGTCTTCAGATAACATCAATATATAGGCCAAGGATTTGCTAATCCAGATCTTTAATTAAAAGTAAACTATCATTTAACTTGTGGGAAAATGAAGTGTCTGTCTAAAGAATTATAAGGACAGCACTAGGAGATGAAAGTTAGTTATTATCGCAAAGATGTTCCACTAAAAGAGAAAAGAAAACAACCGCTAAGAGATGGAGATGGTTATTGAACCTGCATGTGTGACTCCGCACGTAGCCTTCATGTCTATTATCCCCACTCCAGCTCACGAAAATCCTTTTGCACCAGAGTCTCTATGATGAACTTTCTTTTTTCAGGGATCACAGCCTGCCACCTCCATCCTCTCAGGGTACTATCCCTTGAATAAACCTGATTTCCTTCCCATCAGTTCTTATCTCCTAAGTACTGGCTTTTAAGCAGTGAGCAAATGGACTTGGGTCCAATGATAATTTCACATTTAAGTAGAACTGGACCTTACCTGTATCCAGGGAGTGCTTACAAGTTCGAGATTTTCATGAAAATACTTAACCAAGGTATGAAATTTATCATCACTATAGTCAAAACGATTCTGGAAAATGATAGAGGAGATCACATTGCAGGGAACACAGGACAGAAGGAAGGTAGGATCACACGGAGATCCTAAGAACAATGGAAGTTAGAAGTTAGTACACAATTCTCATACAAATCTTAAATGTAATATTTAAAATAATTTGGAAGAGCGAACTTCCTAGACAGGTTATCATCACTACAAACTCCACATCCCTATAAAACAATTCACTATTTTCCCCCTAACAAAATTGACTATTGTACTCCAGTTTATTTGTTAATTTCTATCCTGAAGTATTCTACTCTTTTCATTATTTTCCAAATGTCCTAATTCACAAAAAGGAAAATACATGAAAATCAGTTATTTAAAATGTCTTTAAATGTGTACAATTTGGGTCTTAGTGCAGACGCTTTCTCATGCTGCCTGTAGAAAACTGAGCAATCTGATAAGAAAATGAAGAAGTTAAGCAGAGCTGGGGTTTTAGCTCAGTGGTAGAGTGCTTGCCTAGCACTTGTGGGGCATTGGGCTGGATCTTCAGCACCACATATAAATAAATAAATAAATAAATAAATAAATAAATAAATAAATAAATTGAAGGTATTATGTCCATCTGCAACAAAAAACAAAAAAAACACTTTTAAAGTTTAAAAACAAAGAGCATGGACTCTCAAAATTGTTTTTAACAAAACACAGTTTGGAAATCCAGGTGTATTGTTCTTATAGAAAAGAGGATAATGAGAAAAAAATAGTCATATTCCGATATTTCAAAAAATCCACTATAATTGTGAAAGTGGGTTTCCTACATGTAATAAAAAGTATAATTTTTTTGTACTAAGTAATTAAGCCAGGGATGCTTAAAAACTGAGCCATATCCCCAGCTCTTTTTATTTTTTATTTTGAGACAGGGTCTCACTAAGTTGCTTAGGGCCTTGCCAAATTGCTGAGGCTGACCTTGAATTTGCAATTCTCCTGTCTTACTCTCCTCCTGAGCCACTAAGATCACAGGCATGAGCCACCACACCCATTATCTCCTTTTTTTTTTTTAACGTTCGATAGTCCATATCTATTAAGCTTTATTCTTTTGTCTTCCTTTTCTACCCACATCTAGACAAGTAGATTAAAAAGCCCAAGTGCTCACTCTTTTGGCACAAGCAGGAAGTTTAATCCATGCAAGCCCTGCCCTGCACAAGGAACCCCATCCTGGCCCCAGCTCCAAAACACCATGAAAACCTCAAGTCAGTATCACTTACCTTCTTTCTCACACCATTTTCAGACCTGATTAGGAATTATTGTCTTCCCAGAAAGCATCATGACATGAATAATAAAGCTTTTCATACCCTATCAGCCTGTGTGATATCATTAGTCTCAATATCTGCACCCTGCCTCTGTGCAGTGTAAACCACAACCCTATAACTCCAGAAGGAAACAACTAGCTGAATCAAAAAATAATAGTTTCAAGGACAAACTTTTTTTCTCAATGGAAGAAATTTCCAACACTTCGAGTAACCCAGGGATGAAATGGGTATCCCCAAGAGTCTGAAGTCCCCATTATTAGTAGGTGGAATGAGGCAGAATGCCCGTGAACATAGGTCTTCAAACTGAGAGGTCGTTATGGTCACTATGGGAAAGTTGAACTCATCAATGTAAATTATACTTTAAATACAAAGCATGGTGGTACCCGCCTGTAAATTCAAACTACTCTAGAGGCTGAAGAAGGAGGATCACAAGATCAAGGCCAGTTCCAACAACTTGACAAGACACTGTCTCAAAATAAAGAGTGACAAGGGCTGGGAATATAGCTCAGTGGTAAAGCACCCCTGTACTCCATCCTCAGTACCACAAAAAGACAAAGAAAGGAAATACAAATTAAATACACGAAACCACTTCCTATACAATATGTATTAAAAGCCAAATTGCTTTACTAATTCTATTTCCAAAATTTTATTCTAAGGAAGTAGTCAGAGATCTGCAATGATTTGTATGAATTTCATTTTTTATATTAATAGCACCAAAGACCAGCAATAACTCATCTGGCCAAAAGTAAAGGACTGGTTAAATAAATTAGCCTACATCCAGAATAAGAGAATTCAGTTAATGTTCTTGAGAGTACTTTAAAAGTCAAACATGTGAGACTATCAACTCAATATACTATATCTAAAAATAAGTTTACAGAATAATATGCACATTCTTTCCTATGTATAGGTACAAATAATGTTCATTGACACTCTAACTCCATTTCCAGAAATTTATTCTAAGAATGAAACTAGATTTGTGTATATATATGTATGTGTGTATATATGTGTGTGTGTGTATATATATATTTATATATGTATATATGTGTGTGCTTATATGTGTGCATATATATACATACATACAAAGCCAAATGGTAATGATATTAAAGAACTGTCGACCTATCCTAAAAATGGCTATACCACCACTTCAATTCTTACTACTGTCACCTGAGCAAAATGTAAATTCATATATATATATATATATATGACAGAAAAATAGGAGAAGGTAGAACAATCTGACAATTTCATAGTATTGGTTAAAAACACAATGGTATTTCACCATAAAGAATAAAGTATTATTAAGTTAATAATGTATTTTAAAATATTTAAATATTGAGGTTTTAAAACAACCTATGTTATATGATCCTGAACTTACCCCTTACTTCCTGGTCTCCTGCCCACTCTTTCTCCTCCTTTCCCTTGTCCTCCAAACCTACACACACCCATGCACTGAGATTTGTGCAGTGGCTGCTTCCCCCTTCGCTGCTTCCCACTCTTCCATATGAGACAAATTGCACCATGCCCGTTGGAAGAATTAGGTGGCCCTTGTCATGTTTCTCAAGAAGTTACTAGAAAAGTTACTTAGTTTTTCAAGTTTATATGGCCAAGACTGCTAGCTGCTTAACAAAATACACGTTCTCCTCTTCTTCCTGTGTACATAGTTAATCACATTTTCCAGTTTCTCTTACAGTTA
Organism: Geosciurus inauris; assembly: GCA_004024805.1. Lineage (NCBI taxonomy): Eukaryota > Metazoa > Chordata > Mammalia > Rodentia > Sciuridae > Geosciurus > Geosciurus inauris. The sequence goes on from PVHX01011779.1 coordinate 44,722, forward strand.
GGTGTGACCCTGTTTGTTACTAAAGTAGAGCCCATGGAATATGAGGTACATTTTCTGTGACACTTCCGTGCCTGACCTAAATGTTATTTACTATTTTCCTTGGTCTTTTCTTCTTCCACTACCACAAAGAGATGAATCTGGCTTGACATTGAAAACCAAATGGTAATGATATTAAAGACCTGACAACCTGTCCTAGAAGTGGCTATGCCACCACTTCACTTCTTACTACTGTCACCTGAGCAAAAAGAAAATTTCTGTTGTACTTGATACTCCATATTCCTTTTTAAAGATTCTACTTGTAATACCATTTAGTCTACCCCATTACTGTTAATTATACAAATAGTTATATACACCGTTGGTTTTTTTTAATGCTTCTATCAGACAGGAGGCCTCCTCTTGAATTCTGTCTTCAATAGTTTTCTTCCCCATCCCCATATTCCGCAAAACTGTGAGGGAGAAACGCCGAGTTTGCTTCCATTTTTCACCATTGCTGAAAACAATTCCTGTCAAGATGAAAAGAAAAAGAGCCCAGAAGAATATCCTCCATGGTCAAAAGTTTTAGCTGAGTACTCATCTCACTCATCTCAGGAAATGATAGTGACACACAACCAGGAATGTAAATACAGTGGTTGTCACCTGTCACCTCTCTTAACCTAACATAGCCTATTACTGTCAGGACACATGATCTTACATATGATTAAGCTCTTCTTTACCCATCAGCTCCTCAAAACCTCAGAACATTTCTGTGAACCAGTGTTCTGTCACCATTTTACTGAAAAGAAAGTTAACAGTTATGAGAATGAAATGCTTGCTGTGTGGTTACGCAGTTAGTAAATCATAGTGAGTCCAAAACATAGATAAACTCTTCAGGGCTGACTTGTGTGATTGTAAGTGAATTTTAGGAGAATCCTCAAGAGGAGGCAATTCTCAAAAGAATGTGACACTACTCTTCTGCATTTGAAGGATTCTCATGATCATCTATTCCTCACATAAAGGAAATAATCATCGATAGATAGCTCTTCACATCTTAATACTCCTCTCTATTTGTTTAATCTCTTCCATGAAATGTGCTCTTAGCATCAGGGAAGTTCAAAATCAGACTTCCAAACTCAAGACAAGATGCAGGGGTGAGGGAGGACAAGTTCACAGGAAACTTGCATAGGAAGCATCTTAGAAAACAATGCGGAGAAGAAAAAGAACCTTTATCCCTGTTTTGCCAGAACCTAGTGATCCACCAGAAAGCTGAATAGTTTAAAGTCAGCTCCAAAACTGGACAGGTCAAGTATAAATGGTTTCTATGCTTACAGTGTTTCAGTCTCTGAATTTTTTTTTTTACTTTATAATAGTGCAAAAAGAATACATATTCAGCAGAAACCACACTTCAAATTTAAATTTTTTTCCCTGGATGATTGGCATGCAGTGGGCCAGGTGTTCCAGTTAGCAGTGCAATCATGGAGGTAAACGAGGTGCCAGACTATGCTGTTAATGTACTAAATGTGTTTGGATTTACAATATTTTCAGCTTAGATTGGTTTATAGGGATGTGACCACATCATAAATCAAGGAGCATCTATACTTAATTTTTTAGAAAGCTTTTGTAATCTCATTCCAATATATAATCCCTATACATTTCTCCATGATCCTCTTATCAGAGGATATCTTTGCTTTATGCTTTGTATTCTATTGGATTCAAATACTTCTTGAGTTTTTTAGAAGAACAAAAGATTGAAGGCAGATCTGAATATATTCCAAACCTGTATCGATTCCATGAATACTAACTAGGCTTCTAGCAGAGCCTCGTGGATCCATGCTTCAGTCCAGGAAGCAAAAATTTGGTGAATAGATTGCTACAGTTATTACCTCCCCTGGTCTCTTTCAATCACTTGTTCATATAAACTGGCCATAATTTAAATTAAATGTGTCTTAATCACAAATTCCTAAAGTATTAATGGCCAGATGGTTTACTTTCACTTAATGTTTCATGAGGACATTGGTTCACATTCATAGATTTTGAAAATAAGTTAACAATTCCTTAGAGAAAAGTTATTCATTAGTGATTACTAGAGGTCAGGAAAGAGCAGAGGAGGGTGGATAAAAGGAAGATGGATTTCATCAGTCCAGATTGTATGCATATTTTGAAATACCACATCGAACCCCATTAATATGTACAATTAATATATGTTAATCCAAAATTTAATAAAATTTTTAAAAATGTATTCATAGGCTTCTTTTAGAATTATGAAATGTGTTATAAATTTTTCCAAGTGCTTCTAATTTCTCAATTTCTTCACCTATTTGGATTCTTGCAACTTATCAACCCAAGGACATTCCCCAAAAATGAATGATACCTAATCCTTGGAAGACTTTGTCAACCACTGGGAAATTCCCTCTGCCAGAAAATTCCTCTGCCCGATCAATCAGAGCTTCCTTCACAGCTTCATATCCATACAATACCACAGTGGGCTTCATGCCAAAATGCACAGTGAATACAGGACCATAATCTTTTGCTAGCTGGAAAAGAAGCAGGTGGTGGAAGAAAAGTGAGAATTTCAATATTCAAATATAAATATTTTTATTACTCATACTGTTGCTTTAGTATGATTATAAAGGAATTATAAGCGAATTCCACATTTAGAACCAGTAATTTAATAAGAACATACATTTAAATGGTACTTATCATGATATTATTAGTAAGAATGCTATTATTACTCAGCTCCAATTAGGTGACAGAGCCTATATTATGCATCTGTTCAAATGACTTAATAAAGTTTTCCTGCCAAACCTAGAATTGCATCAATTTCTCCTTCCTGCCTATACTTATAATAAAATGATTTGTTTCTCCTCCTGTTTAAGGAATTCCCTCCAAATTGCCCCAACTATACACTAATAGTCATCCTGTTATTCATTCTCAATATCATCTTCTTAACATCAAAGATCTCTACATTTAAATAATACATGAAAACTTGGCAGCCTAGTCATAGTATCTACCTACTCTCCAGACTAAATTCTATTACACTAGTCTTTTTAAATTTTTATTTACCATTAAAAATCCCCTGTATTCACCTACAATGTTGCCTAATGCAAAGTAGATATTAATTATTGCTGAATGTATGATATACTCAATAACCCTGAGTATAATAATGCAAAATCATTATTATTTACATCTTAAGGAAATGGAGCTCAAAGCCCTTAGAAATCTTAAAACATGATCAAAGCCATGATTTTACAAATGGGTAAACCAGGTGCTGACACAATCTTAATTCAGAGCCCAAGGCACAGGAAGAAGGAGCTTCCAGGGCAGTGCTACAGCAATTAAGCTGTCTCTAGGGAAAGACAGATTTCAGATAATTCCTTTGGAGAACTACTGCTACATAAACTTGAATCAGAGAAGTTGTTGATTCCTTAAGTAGGTAAATGTGATATGAACTGTCAAAATTCCCAAACCCTTAGTTACTTCCTTGACTTCAAGTTAATATATGCTTCAGGAAAATTTAGTGTTGTAGCTCTGTAAGTCAGTAGATTTTTCTAAAACCTAAAACAGTTTCATTTCCATTAGAGCTCATCACCAAAGAATAATTACTAAAATAAAGACCTAGTTCACAATAAAGATAGAGAATTCCTGCTTTTGACAATTTTAACAATCACCTCATAGATCCCATTTTTTTCCTCACGATATACACTCTAAAATCACATCCAGTTGGCCGGTGGACACTTCTCTTTAAAACATGGCACCAAAGCCAGGCGTGGTGGCACCTGCCTATAATCCCAGCACTTTGGGAGGCTGAGACAGGACAATCACGAGTTCAAAGCCAGCCTCAGCAATGGTGAGGTGCTAAGCAACTCAGTGAGACCCTGTCTGTACATAAAACACAAAAATAGGCTGGGGATGTGGCTCAGTGGTCAAGTATCCCTGAGTTCAATCCCCGGTACATACATACATACATACATACATACATACATACATACATACATAAAATAAAACATGGCACCGAGAATCACATTTTATTTAGCTCTAAGGCTATGTTATTCACTCATTGCAAACAACTGAAAGAAAAATCAATCATACTTACAATGCTTAAGGATTTGCCAATATTCTTAATATCTAACTGTAGAATATTTCCAATAATTGGAAGAGGAGTGGGGCCAGGTGGGAGCTTCCCTTTGGCATGCCTTTGATTCCACAGAGAAAAAAGAAGCAAACAAGAAAAACAAATCACCAAGACAATGAAGACAGCCATTGGTAAGCTGTGTAAGTGCAACTGAAAGCTTAGACCCCAATGATTCTATAAATATAGTGCATTCTTGTCTCCAAACTTGCACAAAGTTTGAACTTTGGGTAAATGTTGTTTATCTTCAGTACACTTTGGCCCGTTGGTAGAAATAAGAACAAACATAATATGCTAAGTACTGATAAATTCGTTTTAACTGTCATTCCAACTAACACAAAGTTGAAAAATACCAGATTTTCAAAGGGCTGGCTTCAGTCTATGATCTTGACAAAAGATTTATAAGAATATCCCATCAGGCACAGTGGGATACACCTATAATCCCACATACTTCAAAGGCTGAGGCAGGAGGATCACAAGTTCTATGTCCACCTGGGCTACTTAGGAAGAGCCTGTCTCAAAATAAAATTTTTAAAAGGGAGGAGAATGGACCTCAGAGGGAGAATGCTCCTGGGCTCAATCCCCAGTACCACAAAGGGAAAAAAAATACCCTTTTTATTAAAAGTCATCATCATATAAGTAGAAGAAAAAAACATTCTCTTAGTGACTTTTACCAGAGAATAACAGGGGAAAATCCAGAATAGAGGTATTAGGCATAAGGAGCAAGTCTTATATTAGAGAATTATGGAGTAGTTGCCATTCTCTCAGCAGAGCCCTACTCCATCAAGAAGAAATAAAAATACTCCCAAAGGGTAAACAGGGCCAATAGACAACTGACCAGAATCTACCCTGTCATGAAAAGAAACTGCCTCAACACAACAGAAGAAAGTCCCTTGGCTGAGCCCCACCTGCTGCTTCCTTGAGTATCCATTCCCATGAGGGTCCTGTAGTCATAGCCTGCATTGCCTGCTCTTCCCCGGAGAAGAAATATCCTCATTATTCAACCCTGCACATATTTAAAAGTGTCTAGAAACTCACAGATATGAACAAAACTTAAATATACAAAGAATTGCTTTAAATATTTTATTTTTTATTAACATGTTTTGATTGTAAATGTTAAGGATCCAGCATATTTCAAAGCATGTATAATGTGCATTCCCTGCTCAACACCAAGTATGGACCAAATAAATACAAAGAGTAAAAGTGAATTCTGGATATCTAAAATTAAGTTCAAAATAACAATGATAAAAACTATGAAGTTATGTACTATGGGCAATATTCTAGAAGTTTCTATACTGCTAGCAAACATTCATAATCTATTAATCCAAAATAAGTTTTTGAAATGTTTGAGTAACTTAATTTCACAGCATAGCTACATCAATATATAATAAGCACATAACACCATAAGATCAAAGTAGCTCTTAGTGATTCTTCTGTGCCTGATATATTTCATGTGATTAAGCCATTTAATCCTCAAAAAGCACTTTGTGGCCCCATGCAGGGGTGTATTCCTATAATCCCAGCCACTCCAGAGGCTGATGCAAGAGGATTACAAGTTTGAGGCCAACCTGGGCAATTTAGCAAGGTATCCTATCTTAAAATAAATATTTTTTAAAAAGGTGGTTCTGTAGCTTAGTGGTAGAATGCTTGCCTAGGATGCAAGAGGCCCTTGGTTCCACCCCCAGTACCAAACAAACAAGTCACATTTTAGTAGCAATATTCTGGGCAAGATACACCAAGAACGATCATTTGATTTGAACTAGGAGGACTGCGGACACATCACATCTGCCAATTATAATTTAAGAAAAGAAGCAGCCCAAAGAGGAAGAAGACCCCAGAAGGGGCCATGAACACACAGAGCCCCATACAGGACTCCCAGTATTGTTTAGTCATCTTCTACCCTGCTGGTGATGAGCTCTGCTCAGTCCAGCACCAGGATGGCTCAATCTTAGAGGAAGGTGGCAGGGAAGTCCTGAGAGTCAAGACCTTTCCCCATAGCCTCAGTACCTACAGAAAAACAAGAAAACGAGCAGTCACCAGGTGTGTGAGCTTACAGAGGGAAGCGGGGACCTCACCACATCAAAATGCCTTCCTCTAGAAAAACCGCCATGTCCAGATTCCACAGATAAGAATATGATATCTATTAAATCAGGATCTAAATAAAATAAAATAAAAATGCCACTCTTCATACCATCTCTCTAAAGGAACCTAATTTTTTTTTTATTTTTTAACACGTGTTTGTACATATTTCTGAGTGGCAGTGTGATGTTTTGATTCCTGTATACATTGGATAGCAATCAACTTAGGGTAATTAGTATATCCATTACCTTAAAGTTGTATCATCTCTTTATGTTGAACATGTTCAAATTTTCTCTAATAATATTGAGATATATAATGCTTTACTGTTAATTTTGTTCGCTTTTCTGTGCCACCAAACACCAGAACTTATTCCTCCTATCAAACTATAACATTGTACTCAATGACTGACTTCTCCCCATGCCCCTTTCTCTTTATCCTCTCCAGTTTCTGTTAACTACCATTCTACTCTGGACTTCTATGAGTTCAATTTCTTTGGATTTAACTTACAAGTGAGATCATCTCATGTTTACCTTTCTGTGCCTGACTTATTTCACTTAACATTCCTTCAGGTCCATCCATGCTGTTGAAATGACAGGATTCCATGCTTTTATGGCTAAATAGTGTTCCATTGTATATGTATCTGTATTTTCTTTATGCAGTTATTCATGATGGACATTTCAGTTGATTTCCATATCCTGGCTTTTGTAAATAGCACTGCAATAAACATGGAGTGCAGGTATCTTTTTGACCTGTTGATTGCATTTCCTTTGGGGATATACCCAGTAGTGAAATGGCTGGATCACATCATCTATTTTTAGTTTATTGAAGAACCTCCATACTGCTTTCCACATGGCTGTACTAATTTACATTTCCTCCAACAGTGTTCCACCAGTTCTTCTTTCTCCACATTTACTAGCGTTTGCTAATTATTCCTTTTTGATAATGCCATTTTTAATTGAGGTGAGGCGTGGTTTTCGTTTGTATTTGCCTGATGATTAATGATAGTGAGCTTTTTTTCATATATCTGATGGCACTTTCTATGTCTTTTTTTTGAGAAATGTCTTCAGATATTTAGCCCATTTTTTAATTGGGTTATGTTTTTGAGTTCTTAATCTATTCTGGATTTTAACCACTTATCAGATGTATAGCTTACAAATATCTTCTACTGCTCTGTTGATTGTTTCCTTTGCTATGCAGAAGCTTTTTACTTTGATGTAATCCATTTGTCTATTTTTATTTTTGTTGACTCTACATTCTGGGTCATATCCAAAATTCTTTGCCCAGGCCCATGTCGTGAAGCATTTGCCCTGTTTTATTTAATTAGATTAGAAAATTTAAGGGCTTACATGAAAGTCATTTTGTCTTTTTTCTATCTTTTTTTTTGAACCAGGGATTGAACCCAGGGGCACTTAACCACTAAGCCACATCTCCAGCCCTCTTTGTTTTTGGTTGCTGTTTTGTGCTTTTCACTTATACATGACAGTAGTCCCCAGACCTTTTTATTTTTTATTTTGAAACAGTCTCACTAGGTGGCTTCGAGCCTTACCTAGTTGCTGAGGCTAGCTTTGAATTTGTGATCCTCCTGCTTCTGCCTGCTAAGCCACTGAGATTATAGGCATGCGCCACTGCGCCAACCTACATTTAAGTCTTTAAGCCATTTTGAGTTGGTATTTGTAACTGGTGAGATAGAGGATATAGTTTCATTTGTCTGCATGTGGATATGTAGTTTTCCTAATTTAGAAACAATGATCTATAACATGACTACTAGATTTTTAAATAAAGTATATAGAATTTTTAGTTTTTTAAAAGAAAATAGTTTTTCCAAATTAAAAAATAATTCTTTTTGTAGACTCTGTGAAACTTATGAAGGACTTTTGTAATTATTTTATTGCTTGACTCTCATAATCAACCCATGAAACAAGCAGATATTTTATCCACTATATTATATACAAGAAAAATGATAATCACAACTGAAAGAATTCACTTCCACTGCTAAGGCAAAGTAAAACTCCCACATCTGTATTATAACTTGTGAACTCTGCATTGGAAAGAATTTCAATTCAAAGACATTTCACAAATATTAGTTAATTATTATGTATCAAAAATCTCTTAGGAGCTCAATGCCTTATAAAATTAAACAGTTGCCAGATCAATAATTTCCACATGAATAAATAGAGAGTTCAAAGAAGTTTGTCTTTTGTAATCTTTAGAACTTTGGAACAACAAAATTCAAAAAGTTCCAAGAAAATGAAGTTACTAGCTATTCAACACCATATACTGGCTCAGCATATATCTGGTTCTGGAAAAAGAGCAGACTTTTAAAAAATTATATGTCAGCCGGGCTTGGTGGCTCAAGCCTGTAATCCCAGCACTTAGGGAGGCTGAGACAGGAGAATCACGAGTTCAAAGCCAGCCTCAGCAAAGGAGAGGCGCTAAGCAACTCAGTGAGACCCTGCCTCTACATAAAACACAAAATAGGGCTGGGGATGTGGCTCAGTGGTCGAGTACCCCTGAGTTCAATCCCCAGTACCAAAAAAAAAATAAAAAAAAATAAATAAAAAATAAAAAATTATATGTCTATATGTATCAATCAATATAAATATATATAGCAATAAATTATATATAATTATTATATTACAGTTATGATATAATAAATAGTATATTTGTATTTCATATATTCTTTACACACACACACACAAGTCACTGTCTTCAAATCAGTCCCTTTGCCTAAGGTGCATGCATCCTGGCTCTGCCTAAGTGGCATTTCTAGGAATGCATCTACAGTAGCTTCTGGGGGTTTTTTAAAAGAATATGTAATTATAGAAAGTATACTTGTATAATTTTAAGCAAAATTTAAATTAGAAAACACCATGTAAAATATATTCTCTTTCCTAAAGATTATATATATACAAGTGCATATAAAACATACTGGAAGATTACACATTAAGTGTGAACTAGTTATATTTGACCAGCATGATTACCAGTACTAATGTTTTATTTTTGTTTATTTAAATTTCCTATAGCCTTTCTAGCTCTCCAGACATCCTGGCAGCTACTCTTGGTTGGGGGCCAACCTGCACTTAAAGCACGAAGATGGGGACTGAGGAGAAGATAAAAAATTCTGTAAAGTCCATTAACTCTAGGCTCCAGCTTTTTATGAAAGGTGGAAAGTATGTGCTATTGTACAAGAAGACTCTGAAGACAGTCAGACAGGGAAAAGCAAAACTGGTCATTCTCACCAACAACTGTGCAGTTTTGAGGAAATCAGAAAGAGTATAATGCCATGTTGGCCAAAACTGGCATCCGTTACTATAGTGGCAATACTATTGAAGTGGGCACAGCCTGAGAAAAATACTATAGAGTATGCACACTGTCTATCATTGATTCAGATGATTCTGATATCATTAGAAGTGTTCCAGAACAAACTGGTGAAAAGTAAATCATGCAAAAATTTTCTTTAATAAAACTTGTTGGGGCTTGTTTAAATTTTTCTTCCTTTGGTGATTCTAACTTGCTTTTGAGACAAGAGAAAAGGTAATTGAAATTATACCTGAGCATACATTCAAGTCCACAGTAAGCTACAAGGTCGATAGTAATTCCCATAGAAGGGGTAGACCAATGGTGAGGAAGGTAAAGCATAAACTGAGTTGGTTCATGAAATACAAGGGATTTCCTGTCACAATTTGCCCACAATGATCCTGGGTGGTAACCTCAGACTCCCTCATTTATGCTGGGCTTTTGAAGGATTCAGAGACAAATGCAACATGTTGGCTAAGGCCCTGAGAGACCTCTCCAGCTCAGCCTTAGTATTAACTAATTATATTAAGGCAAATAACTACAGACTATTGGCCTGTACTCACCATAATACAAAGTGCCTTTGAAACTATCCTTCCCTGGAAGACCTTAAGAAGTTCAAAGTTCTTCAGCACCTAGAGATGCATATTTAGGTGTTATAGGATGAATCACTATGTCTCCCTGAAACTCATATGTTGAAACCCTAACTTCCAAATAGCAGTATTGGAATTAAGACACTGGGAAAGTAATTAGGTTTAGCTGTATTCATGAGGGTACAACTCATGAGTGACTTTTAAAGAAAAGTGATATTATTATTCAGTCTTTAACAAATTGTGTTTATTGTTTCTCAAAAAGCAAGAAGGAATATTTGTGTGGTCTACTTCTATTCTGTTCTGTTGATCTACATGCCTATCTATTATCAACACCTCTATCTCAAAAACTGAGGCAATATTAGATTCCCCTCTTACTAATTTTTCAAAATGTTTTAGGTATCCTACTTCCTTTTACTCTCCAGATAAATTTTGGAATAATCTTTTCTTTATCTACAAAAAAAATGATGATGAGATTTTTACAGGTATTGCATTAAACCTACATATCAATTTAGAAGGAATTGATATTTTGCTTTGTTGGGTAGTCCAATTCTTAAACATGGTATGTCCTTCATTATCTAGATCTTCTTCAATTATCATCACTATTTTGTAGCTTTCAGCATCCTCAGAGCATCTTAACTCAGCCTGGGCTGTAAGTTAGTTTTATCCCTAGGTGAGGGGGAAAGGGAGGGTGGGGTTATATTAGGAAAGGATTGATGATCAGAGACTTCTATTGCTGCTCTGGTGGTGTGGAACAGGATGTTTTGAGACTTGGTAGTTGGTAATCTGTTGATAATGATGGTCCTATGAATCTTGAAAACATTTTAGTTACTTTGGCATCTCCAGCCTAGAAAGGGGAGGAGAGAGATTAGTTAAGGCTCAATCAATCACATATCAAAAGTTTTAGACAAACATTCCTTAAATAATTAACATACCTACATGTAGAAATTTTGAACAGAAATTTGACCCAAAGATTAAGGTACAGATTGTTCAGTTACATCACCTCCAGAATTAGTGATTTTTAAAGACAACTAACAGCAAGTGAAGCTGGAGGGCTTATTTGGATTTTCCCTCAGTTACAAAATGACAACAAAGCATTTAGCATATTACATGAATTTACTTGAAAAAACAGTGGCGATTTTTACAAGGATTTTCTCCAATTTTAAAGAAGTTCTATTGTGGATAAAATGCTATCAAACAACATCACATGCTACATAGAGAAAGCTTTCATGAAAGGAAAAGTCAATTGATGCATCAAAATTGATGGTTATTTTAAGAAATTTCCACAGCCACCCTAACCTTCAGCAACAATCAGCAGCCAGCAACATTGAAACAAAACCCTCTGCCAGCAGAAAAGATTATGATTTGCCAAAGGTTCAGGTGTTCCTTAGCAATTTTCAGCAATAAATTATTTTTTTCCACATTTTTTTTTTTTTTTTTTTGGTACTGGGGATTGAACTCAGGGGCACTCAACCACTGAGCCACATCCCCAGCCCTATTTTGTGTTTTATGTAGAGACAGGGTCTCACTGAGTTGCTTAGTGCCTCGCCATTGCTGAGGCTGGCTTTGAACTCACGATTCTCCTGTCTCAGCCTCCCTAAGTGCTGGGATTACAGGCTTGAGCCACCGCGCCCGGCTTTTTTTCCACATTTTTAATGGAACATTAGACCCTTAGATAGAAGGACCTAGTCTCATTCTTCTACATGTGTACAACCAGTTTTCCCAGCACCATTTGTTTAAAAGGTTCTCTTTTCTTCAATGTATATTTTTGGCACATTTGTCAAGGATAAGATGACTATATGTGTGCATTTATCTCTGTATCTTCTATTCCGTACCATTGGTCTATATATCTGTTTTTATGCCTATATCATGCAGTTTTTGTTATTATAGCTCTGTAGTATAATTTGAGTCAGGTATTGTGGTGTTTCCAGCATTGCTTTTTTGGCTTAGAATTGTTTTTAGCTATTCTGGATCTTTTATTCTTCCAAATGAACTTCAGGACATTTTTATCCAGTTCTATAAAGGATGTCATTGGAACTTTGCAATAAATCTGTATATTGCTTTTGATAGTATGGCAATTTTAACAGTATTAATTCTGCCTAGCTATGAACACAGGAAGTCTTTCTATCTTCTGTGTCTCCTTTAATTTCCTCCAATGTTCTATAGTTTTCATTGTAGAGGTCTTTCACCTCCTTGTTTAGGTTTATTTATACGTGTTTGTTGTTGTTTAGTTTTCTTGAGGCTATTGTGAATGAGATTGTTTTATTTCTTTCTCAGCAGATTCATTTTTGTTGTATTGGAAAGCTATTAAATTTTGTATGTTGATTTTGTAACTTGCTACTTCCGTGAATTTGTTTATTGGTTCTAGAAGTCATTTGGTAAAGTTTGTGGATATTCTGAGTATAAGGCAATATAATCTGCAAACAGTGATAAATTGACTTCTTCCTTTCTTATTTGTATCTCTTTTATCCTTCTCTTGCCTAATGCTCTGGCTAAAATTTCTAACACTATATTAAATAGGAATGCTGGGAGTAAATATCCTTGTTTCAGAGTTTAAAGGAAATGATTTCAGGTCTTTCCCATTTACCATGATGCTGGCTTTGGGGTTTTCATATGTAGTCTTCATGATGTTGAAGTAGGTTCCTCCTATTCCTAGTTTCTTCAATGTTTTCATCATGAATGGGTGATGAATTTTGTCAAAGGCTTTCTCTGCCTCTATTGAGATGACTAAGTGAATTTTGTCCTTAATTCTACTTAAGTGATGAATTCTATTCATTGATTTGCATTAGTTAAACCATTCTTGCATCTCTGGAATAAAACCAATCTGACATGATGTACAATCTTCTTAATATGTTATTGAATATGATTTGCTAATATTTTGAGGAATATGCATGTAAGTTCATCAGGGCTCTTTCATCTGTAGTTTACTTTCTTTGATGTGCCCTAATGTGGTTTCAATATTCCTAGATATCCAGCTTCGTAGAATGAATTTTGAACTTTTCCATACCTATTTGATGGAATAATTTGAGAAGTGGCATTAGTTCTTCTTTAAAGGTTTGGTATAGACTGAGGATATAGCTCAGTTGAGGTCTTGCTTCACATGCACAAGGCTCTGGGTTCAATCTCTAGCACCACCAAAAAAAAAAAAAAAAAAAAGATTTGGTATAATTCGGTTAAAAACCCATCTTGTCTTGAGTTTTTCTTTATTTGGAGGATACTGCTTGTATCTCAGTACTAGTTACTGGTCTGTTTAAGTTTTTGATGTCTTCTTGATTCAGTATTGACAGGTTGTGTGTGTCTAGAAATGTATCCATTTCTTCTAGGATTTCCAATTTATTAGAGTATGAGTTTTCAAAATAGTTTCTAATGATCCTTTGGATTTCTGTGATGTCTGTGGTGATTTCTCCTTTTTCACCATTAATATTAATTTGGGTCTTCTCTTTTGGTTAGTTTTTCTAAGAGCTTATCAATCTTCTTTATCATTTCAAAAAATCAGTTGTTTCATTGATCCTTTGTACTGATTTTTTAATTCTCAATTTCATTTATTTTGGCTCTGATCTTAATTATTTCCTTCCTTCTACTGGTTTTGGAATTGATTCTTCTTTTTCAAGAACCCTGAGATGCATCATTAGGTTGTTTGGGATCTTTCTGACTTTCTTTTTTTTTAATTTTTTTTAGTTGTAGATGCACATAATATCTATATTTTATTTATTTTTATGTGTTGTTGAGGATTGAACCCAATGCCTCATGCATGCGAGGCAAGCACTCTACCACTGAACCACAATCCCAGCCCCTGACTTTCTATATAGGCACTCATGAACTATAAACATTTCTCTTAGAACCAGCTTCATAGTGTTACAGAGGTTCTTGTATGTTGTATCACTATCTTCTTTCAAATCTAAGAATTTTTAAATTTCTCCTGATTTCTTCTATCACCCATTCATCATTCAAGAGTATTGTTCAGGGGCTGGGATTGTAGCTCAGCGGTAGAGCACTTGACTCGCATGCGTGAGGCCCTGGGTTCGATCCTCAGTACCACATACAAGGCAATAAAATAAAGACGTTGTGTCCATCTACAATTAAAAAAATATATATTTAAGAGTATTGTTCAATCTCCATGTGTTCATATAGTTTCTGTAGGGTTTTTGCTATTGATTTCTAATTTCATTCCATTATAATCTATAATATGCAAGGAATTATATCAATATTTTTGTATTTACTAAGAGTTGCTTTGTGGTCTACAATAAAGTATTCTTAATTCAGATATGTACATTTTAGGTATAATGTTATTGTACACTTAATATATTGACTCCAATAGAGGGCAAATATAACTTTTATATGCTTTGGGAAACAAAAATGTTCATATGACTCACTTTACTGCAAAGGTCTGAAACCGAACCCACAATACTTCTGAAGTATGCCCATAGTAGTAAATCATTTTTCAAAACAATAAAGCATGCACTATATAAAAGATATGCATTGATTTCCGCTCCAGAGTTCCTGGGGACCAGCAGGAGCCACAGAGGGCCCAAATCTGCCCTCAGGAAACTCCACGGGCATCCAGCCAAGGGTTGACCCTCAGAGACTGATAGCTACCAGCCACAGGGGAACGTACACCCAGGGTAAGAGTCACCCATAGAGATCCCAGCAGAGATGGCCTCACCCAAGTGTGGCCTGGGCCCGCCCAAGTCCTGCTCCAGAGTTCCTCAGGACAGGCGAGAGAGAAGGCACAAAACCACCCTCAGGGAATGCCAGGGGTGCCCAGCTGAAGGCAGACCAGGGCCTACTAGCCTCCAGCCCCATGGAAGCTCACACCCATGGTAAGGGTTGCACACAGACTCTCCTGCTTGTGACCCTGCTAAAGTGAGATCTGGATCCACCCCCAGTTCTACAAAACAGCCCTCAAGGACTGCCATAGGAGCCCAGCCAAGGCCACTCCCACTGCCCTCTAGAGGTATGTTACCTCTGCCATCAATTTTAGTGGCAATAGTGCCCATCTGGGGATCAGAAGTAACTCCAAGGTGAGACACAGGTAATCTAGACTGTTGATACAAGATTATAGGATAGAAGCTACAATACCTCAAATCAGTATTTCAGGAAAGGAAGATACACAATCAACATGAAAAAATAACAGAAGAAAGTGCCCCAAATAAATCTCAATACCATGGTAACAGAATCCATTGACAACACAGTTGATGAAATGTCAGGGAAAGAATTCAGAATGTACATAATTAAAATGATCAGTAAATTAAAGAATGACATAAGTGAGCAATTACAGGCCAAAATTGATCAATCCAACAAAGAAATAGGAGGGCAAATAAAGGCAACCATTGATCATTCTAACAAAGAGGTAAGAGAGAAATTACAAGTAGCAAAAGATTACTTTAAAAAAGAGCCAGAGATCATGAAAAAAAATCAATCAGAAATTCTTGAAGTGAAGGAAACAATAAACTAAATAAAAAACTCAATAGAAAGCATCACCAGCAGACTAGATCACCTGGAAGACAGAACCTCGGAAAATGAAGACAAAATTCACAATCTTGAAAATAAACTTGACCATACAGGGAAGATGGTAAAAAATCATGAAAAGAACATACAAGAAATATGGGACAGCATCAAAAGACCACATCTGAGATTTATTGGGATAGAAGAAGGTGCAGAATTTCAAACCAAAGGAATGCACAAACTCTTCAATGAAATAATATCAGAAAATTTCACAAATATGAAAAATGAATTGGAAAATCAAATACAAGAGGCTTACAGGTCACAAACCATACAAAATTTCAGCACATCTACACCAAGGCACATTATAATGAAAATGCTCAACATACAGAATAAGGATAGAATTTTAAAGGCCACAAGAAAGAGGAATCAGATTACATATAAGGGGAGACCAATTTGGACCTCAGCAGATTTTTCAATCCAGACCCTAAAAGCCAGGAGATCATAGAACAACATATTCTAAGCTCTGAAAGAAAATAGATGCCAACCAAGAATCCTATATCCAGCAAAACTGAGCTTCAGATTTGATGATGAAATAAAAACCTTCCATGACAAACAAAAGTTAAAAGAATGTTCAACAAGAAAGCCTGAATATTCCATGAGGAGGAAATGATAACCAACAATGAAAATAAACAAAGAGAGGAACTACACTAAAGGAAAGACCATTCAAAATAGAAACCAAGTCAAGGTAAAAACCAAAAATAAACCAAAATGACTGGGATTACAAATCATATTTCAATAATAACCCTGAATGTAAATGGCCTAAATGCACCAATTAAAAGACATAGACTGACAGACTGGATTTTTTAAAAAAGGCCCAACAATATGCTGTCTTCAAGAGACTCATCTCACAGGAAAAGACATCCACAGACTGAAAGTGAAAGGGTGGAAAAACATATCACTCATATGGACCCCGCAAACAACCAGGAATTTCCATCCTCATTTCAAATAAAGTGGGATCAAACCAAAGATGGTGAAAAGAGATAAAGAAGGTCATTTCATACTTCTAAAGGGAATCATACATAAACAAGATATAACAATCATAAATATCTATGCCCCAAATAATGGGGTTTCTACATATATGAAACAAATCCTTCTCAAATACAAGAATCCAATAGACCACAACACAATAATACTTGGAGACTTTAACACAGTTCTCTCACCATTTGATAGATCTTCCAAACAAAAACTTAATAAAGAAACCATATATCTCAATGAAACTATCAGTAATTTAGACTTAACAGACATATATAGAGTGTTCCATCCATCAACGAGCGAATACACTTTTTTCTCAGCAGCACATGGATCCTTTTCCAAAATAGATCACATTTATGTCACAAAGCCAGTCTTAGCAAATACAAAAAAATAGAGATACTGACCACAATGGAATAAAGTTAGAAATCAATGACAGATTAAAAAATAGAAACTACTCCAACACCTGGAAACTAAATAATATGCTATTGAATGATGCATGGATAAAAGAAGACATCGGGGAAGAGATAAAAAAAATCTTAGAGGTAAATGAAAACTCTGATACAACATATCAAAATCTCTTGGCTACCATGAAGGCAGTGCTAAGAGGAAAGTTCATTGCACTAAACTCATTCATTAAAAGAAGTAAAAGTCAACAAATATGAATTGGCTCTTCATCTCAAAGCCTGAAAAAAGGAAGAACAAATCAACACCAAAAGAAGTAGAAGACAAGAAATAATCAAAATCAGGACTGAAATCAATGAAATTAAAACTAAAGAAACGATTCAAAAACTGACAAAACAAAAAGCTGGTTCTAGCCAGGCGCGGTGGCGCAAGCCTGTAATCCCAGCGCTTAGGGAGGCTGAGACAGAAGAATCGCGAGTTCAAAGCCAGCCTCAGCAATGGTGAGGCGCTAAGCAACTCAGTGAGACCCTGTCTCTACATAAAACACAAAATAGGGCTGGGGATGTGGCTCAGTGGTCGAGTATCCCTGAGTTCAAACTCCAGTACCAAAAAAAAAGCTGGTTCTTTGAAAAAATAAACAAAATTGACAAACCCTTAGCCACCATAACGAAAAGAAGGAGGGAGAAAACCCAAATTACTAAAATTCGTGATGAAAAAGGAAATATCACAACCAACACTACTGAAACACAGAGGATAATTAGAAACTATTTTGAAAATTTATACTCCAGTAAAATAG
>PVHX01011780.1:0-62464 GCA_004024805.1 Geosciurus inauris
TTTAATATGAAGAATGTAATCTGCTTATAATTTTGTGCAAAGTTAGAAAAATTATGATTGTAACAATTTTTTTTCTATTTGCCTCAACAAATGTTTTCAGTGAATAGTGTGTACAGCTTCTGAAAATTTGTTTTTTTCTGTTATGTTTGATAACATGTATTAAAATGCAACTTTTGAGAAAAAAATAAAGTAAAAAAAAAAAAGAAGAGCAGGAGGAGACATTTAAAAGACATTTACTTTCTATTAAGGACACAAGATGAAAGATAAGTAGGTACATAGTATGTGATAGATGATAGATCGACCTCAAGAGGATACAAGGTTTTATTTATGTCCAAATAAATACAAACTCTGGTTCTTATGAAGACAATTACAATGGCATCTCTTTGTATCACACATAGCAGTCTTCCATTGGTAATGATAAGGCTGCAGACTAGAAGGAGAGACTTGGTCCCTGAATTGCCATACAGTAAAAGTCACACATCCTCTAGGAGTAACCACAATGAACAATTATCAGGGTGAAAACTTCTGAAACATTTGAATATATTGTTATATCAGCTAGTATATTCTAACTAATGATTCTCAAATATTATAATGTTTTGCCAAATCTCTAAAGAGTTTAACTTTAATAAAGAGATTTGCAACTATGTTATTATGGGAAACTGTACTTGTTCACAGGTTATAAAAAGGCTTATTAAAGGAAATTGAATTTGATTCATTAAGCTGTTAATAAATCCAATTGTCTTCTAATAATTAAGACAGAAACAAATATGTGTGCATATGTCTGAAAGGTTTGTTCAGAACATTTTCCATTTCTCTAATATTATTTTTAAAACACTGACTTGTCACACAATTTACATGATCTCTTGAAATATTTCCCACAGTAACGTTTGTTATAGTGTTATACATATTTTTTAATATATAACTTTTAATTTTTCTTGTGGTGTGTGTTTTTAAGGATAGAGTTGTCATATATATCTACTATTGTTTTCTGCATAGTTTCTGAGGGATTTTTTTGTATATGTTATTTCTGGAAAAAAATTGTCCTGTGTATAAATTATGTGAAAGACTGCATGAAATACACACAGATACATTCAAAATTAAGCAATATATTCCATTTTGAACATTAAGATATGCCTGTATTTGGGATATTCATGTTTACAAGTTTATCTACATTTGAATAAAGACCACAAAAGTAATAATATTCTAATCTAATCTGAATAAGTTATTATCAATCAAATATCCAATTGGGAAATCTGGTACATCTACACATATGAGGAGAAAAAGAAAGTAATGGAGACTAAGAAGTGTCAAATATACTTGTGAACTTTCAATATCGTTCAGAGAAAAGCTCATGCTGTTTTCATGTTATTATAGATATCAGATCAGAAAGATTAGGAAAAATAATTGCAGAAGTGTGCTCATTCAATAAATGTCCCTCTGATCTGATTATAGCTAAGGTCAGCATTGCCAAAGCATTCTCCATTTCTTATTCCCTGTCATTGATCTTTTGTAACCATACCAGTTGAGAGGTAAACCTTATTTATTCACTGAACAAGTTCTCAATGGGTTTTTCATGTTCTAGACACTGTCCTTGATGCTGAAGATACTGTGGTGAAAAAGGAAAACACCACTCCTGCTTTCACGGAGCTTAATATAAGGGGCCCACAGACAGCCTGAGTGAGTAAATATTTACCTATGTTCTTCTCAAACAATAATAAATAGTAGGAAGAAAACAAGAGGAAGTGACAGAGAAGACAAGAAAACACCTTTGTATTTATAGGGAGGAAAATTCTCTCCTAGATATGACAGTCAAAGAAAGAAAGAAATTTTGAGAGGTTATATGTCATGCAACTTTTAAGTCATGAGTGTTTTGGTCAGCTTTTTCACTGCTGTGACTGAAGGACCCAACCAGGACAACTGTAGAGGAGGAAAAGCTTATTTAGCGTCTCACAGATTCAGAGGTTTTAGTCCGTAGAAGACTGCTCCATCTTCAAAGTGAGGCAGAACATCATGGCAGGAGAATGTGGTGGAAGAAAGCAGCTCACATAATGATCTGAAAGCAGAGAGAAGTATCCACTTGCCAATACAAATATATACCCCAAAGCCATGCCCCCAATTCCCACCTCCTCCAGCCACACCCTACCACTTTAGTTAGCACTCAGTTAATTCCTATTAGGAGATTAACTCACTGATTGGGTTAATACCCTCACAACCCAATCATTTCTCCTCTGAACCTTCTTGTATTGTCTCACATGTGAGCTTTTGGGGGACTCCTCACATCCAAACAATAACAATGAGATTAGAGAAATAAAGTTTATAAAAACATACTTCAGGATTTAGATCTCATTCTAATTGGAACTTGGTGTAACTGGAAGACCTTAAATAGGGAAGAGTCATGCTCTGAAAGAAGTTACAAAAATCTCGCTGGCTACTCTGTACAATAGACAGGGGTGTTAGAAGCAGGTAAAACGGGTAAAGCAGAGAAAGGAAAATTTTACAGTTGACTAGATCATTCTGATCAACTGAAATAATCCCTACTATTGAAATGTAGCATATGCTATTTTCAAATGCCTCTTATATTTAGGCATGGAATTCATTTAATTCATCAAACTTCAGTTTCTTATTAAAATATTCTCATTTTCTTCAACTTCAACGTAGCTTTTATATAAAATGACATAGCACAATTAACATACCTCAGGTTTCTCTATTAGCCTATTAGCTAAACACACACACACACATACACACACACACACATTTACATTATTTCTGTAGCTGCCTATCTTATTTTCTCTTGTGGTTTTAGAGACCAGCAACTAAGAAAGTAGTATTATTAATAATGGATTCTTTCCTAGGAAAAATGTACATGCACATAAAAATTTGCTAGTGCCTTCAGAGACTTTACAAACTGCCTGAATTACATACAGGAAAGATCTTCCAAATAAGAAACTTTGCTATAAATATTTGTCATAATTCTCTTTTAGACTGTCTTTCATTAAATGACTATTTTATAGTATGAGAAGATGTTAAATATAAGAATGTAATAAGTACTTTAAAAAAGAGGACAATATAAAATCCAATGATATAAATAAAATGGTATAATTCCAAAGCACACAAATCATAGTCTGAAATCAGTTCTAATGTTCACTGTTATATAAGTCACATCTTCAGATCAAAGCATTTAAATAGGATAGACAAATTCCATTAACAAAAAGAATGAGCTTCAGTTGTGGGAATAATATAAAAATCAACATGTCCTCTGATACTGAAATGAAGTTAGCCAGATGCTGTGATTCAGTAGTATCTGTATTTTGCAAAGTGATTTTTTAAAAAATAGAAAATAAAGCGCTATAATGATGCCTCCTGATTTTAATGATGGTAATAAAAGTAAAATATGGGTATTAATAAGCAACTTCTGTGATGACATCATTCATGTAAGGATCAGATGTTAGTGTTTTTTCTAGACTTAATAAATATCATGAATAGTCATATTTTCCAGCTTCTAGCGAACATATCATAAAATTGAATTGCCTTGAAAGACAAGCCAGTAAAATAAGCACTTAGAAGAAAAAGAAGACTTTTTTTTTCCATATTAGGACATGAGTCCTTATTTCTTTTATAAATGTGATTTATAATGACCCTTCATTTTAAAATCTTAAATAGAGCTCTTGGCATATATACTTACATGCAATAATCTTCTAACCAAGAAGCATCTTTTAAAAACAAAAAATTAGATATACTTGATAGCAGACATAGAAAGATTCAATTTGATGCACATTGAACAAACCTCATTTTCTTAGAAAAATAAATAAAAATTGAAAGTGCATGAACCATACTTATTAGGTTTTCATGGACTCAATAAGGGCCATTTTGGGGTTATTTAGGTGTTTTCTATAATATTTCAAATACTGCAATTCAAAAATTAAAAAATAGACAGCCACGCTCACTCTCTTTAGTATTAGATAAAATAATCTGAGATTTTTCTTTGCTTTCAGCAATCCATTAAAGGTTATGAGAAATTAAAGGTCATTGAATAGTGAGAAATACATTCATAAAAGCAGGTAAAAGAACTTGATAAGACATTAACAAATAAGACTAAAATATTTAATGTTTGCTTTAAACAAAATGTACTTCTAATAAAATTATATAAATTAGCTTTCTAAAATCAAAGATAATTTCAAATGCATTAGAGGAAACCTTTTGAAATGAGTACCTTTTATAAGCAAATGCTCTCAAGCCTCCTGCTCCCATGTATAGTTTTATGTACATTCTAAACATAAAAACTTTTAAGAGGAATCCATCAAGAACAATGAGAGTATTTACAAAACAAAAATATGCATAATCCCTCTGATAAAAGAGTTTCATTGGATTCCTTTATTTAATACTTATTTACACTTATTTTATTTATAAATTACTTTTTTAGCAGTATATATTTTAAGACAAGTGAACCACTCCTATGTGTAGGTTTCTGAAAACAAATCTCACTTTTCATTTTATAAAGTTTGGGACATATCTTCTATGTGTGATTTATTAATCTTGTCATTTATGTATTAAAGGATCAGACGGAAACTCCATTATCAGAAAGAAAATACTGCTCTATTTTTAAAAATATATTTGATTTATGGAAGTTGTTTCATTATCTGTTTCTTTACATTTCTACCAAGCCAGTGCTAAATGATCATAATGCTAGTGCCTTTCTTTATCTGCTCATGAAAATTATTTTGTTATTCTACACATTTCCATCTAACTAGATCCAAACTCTAAGAAAATAGGCTTGAGTCTATATTGGAAAGGTCAAGTAACTTCAAAAAAAATAAACTTCTCTTTGCTAATACAGACCATATTGGAATTTGATGCATACTTTAACAAAGTGTATGTTTTGTTTTATTGCCTGGTAAAAGATGATATCCTGAGAATGGGGAAGGAAAGATAATGAATATCGGAATAGGAAGAACTGGTCTTGCCACTTATTTGCAGTCACTGTGTTCTTGCAAGCAAGTTGGAAATAGACTGAGCAATATTCAAATACAGTTGGCTCCAAGAGGACCAGAGAAAGATATTAAAACAAATAATTAAAATTCTTCTTGACAAGTGGTTATATAAGAATGCTAAATAAATCATATGGGAGGACATTGATTTGGACTGAGCTCCTGCACTAGGCCCAATAGACCAAACCAAAGTGGAGTCACTCTTGCTAAAAGTTCCAAACCAAAGGTATTGGTCTGATCTTTCTTGAAATTGGGAGAGAGATAATAACCAAGTCCCTAAACAGGCCAATTTTAGCCAGCATGATAAGAAATCTTTTCTCCTTAACCTTCACAAGGGAAGAAACCTCAGTAAGGGGATGTTAACACATTTTCTTACTATATTATGCTGTGTCTTTTTCCTGTTCTGACACCATATAAAGACTGACTGCTCTGCCATGCTCAGTGGAGCATGGGATGCTGTCTGATTCATGTATTTCTAATAAAACAATTAAATCTTAGAACTCAATTTTTTGAAATGTCTTGAAAAGAGGCAGTAGTATCCAGGATCAGGCCTACTATGAGGACCAATGAAAGGTTTAGAGATGGTAAAATATCTAAATCTTTAAGGATCCTTGAATCAACACTGAGGTATTTGTGCCCTGAGATAAGGAAGAGCAAAGTCATAACAACACTATTAAATCTAGAACAGAAATAAGATTACTAATGTGGGGGCGTGCCACAAGATGGTGCCAAGCAGTCAGCTCAGTACTGACCACGCTGCCCTGAGAAGCCACCTCCCCACGCTTTTATTGGCTGACCTCTGCTCCCATACTGCTTTAGCCGAGTGACCCTATACTGTTTCCAGGTGGACAGCCCCTTCCGATTATTTAGCTTGGAAACCGGATACCGCTGGACCCTCCTTCCTATATAAGCCTGTGAACCCCCTCAATAAATCGATACTTGCTTAGACAAGACCCCCTGGTTCATGGTGAATTGGCCAGGCGGCCTTCCTCTCTCAGTTCGACCCCCACCGGAGACCCTCGGGGTGCTTCCCCTCACTTGCTGGCCGAAAGGGAGTTTGGCACCCGGCTGAGGCTGTTTCCCCCACATACTGGCACCCGGAACAGGCACGGAGGAACCTGGAATCTCGCAGGGACCTGACTTATATATAATTCGGCGGACTGAGTAATCACAGGAGAAATCGAGGTAAGGCATCCCCGTAATTCCCGCAGTTACAGGGTAATCTGCATTTAAAGCGCTAAAAAAAATAAAACCAGAAGTTTTGGGATTTCAGATACTCGAGCCGAGAGAGTCTGGGAGGCGCTTATAGGCGTGGCTCTCCGGTTCCGGCTCCCTGCGGCAAATTTCTTTAATGGAAATAGCTGGAATAAAGTGAAACAACCTGTACACAAACGAGAAATCAATTTAAAAAAAATTCTCCTGTGGGAGTGTACCCCACGCTTATGGCTTTAAAGGGTTGTTTTGCACCCGACCCACCTTCTAAAATAAAAGAAGGGAACTTAACCATTCCCCTCTCGGAGAAGTGCTCTAAGAAGAAAACTTCTCTCAGAGAGCAAACCACCCCTCCCTTCCCCGAGGCACCCTCTGAAAGGGCAGCTTCTGTGGAGACTTAATCCTTAACACTCCGGCTCGGGAGGAGAAAAGCAATGTTACAGCACCCTCTGAGCGCTCTTCCACAGCCCGGAGCCCACAGGGCCCTCCTCCCTCAGTTTCTCCGCCACAGGGCCCGGCATCTGCACTGGAGGAACCTCCCAGGCCGCTGCCATATTGTCTTCCTCCTCCCCAAAGCTTCCCGCCACTTAATTCAAACAGCGGGAAACAAACGCCATGCTTTTGTTCTGATAGGAGGAGGCCGCGGAGTAGGGAGGAGCCTATGCCATCTTGCCTTTGTTCTGATAGGGGGAAACCAATGGATAGGGAGGAGCCAATGCTGTCCTGCTGTTGTTCTGATAGGGGAAAACCACCGGATAGGGAGGAACCAACGCCATCTTGCTTTGATGGCGGATTCTTGCCGCTGACTCAGGGCCAGCTGCCTTCTTATCCTTTCAGCGAAAATTGTAGCCTGTCATTTAGCAACGCTTCCGAAGCCCCGCCCACGCCCACTTGGGCTTTCCCTGTTAGTATTAATCCAGGAGGTAATAGAAAAAAAATCCACGGACAGCTCCCCGGGCCAAACTGAGTTGGAATATATTCCACTGCTAAGGAAAGGCCTAATAAGGGATTTAAAACCAAGAAACAAAAGGAAATTATATTCAAATTAACTTGAGGTTTCCCCCGCGATGGCTGCGGCCGGGGTCCTCTAGGAGGAGGGGCTAAAAGTGGGGAGAGACAAAAACCTGCCGTGCGGGTGGGCCACCACCCAGGCACAAACCAGCACACGCTGGTCCTGGACTCCCAGAAGCTCGTCTTCTCCGGAGGCTTCGGTGGCTATGGCCGGCTTCACCCTTCACATTCGCGCACCACCCTTTCCTCCTCTCTCCCCTTCCTTCCTTTTTTTCTCGTGCTGCTCTATTAAAATAATTAACAACTATGCCATTTTTTCCAGGATTCTAGGGTTTTGAATTCTATATTTTTTAAGTTCCTGATTTTGACTCTGCGTGCTAAAATCAAGATTTCTGATCAGATACATTTTATCCAACTATAAAAGTTTTTTTTTACACTCTAATTCAAGAGGCCTCTATTTTTCATGTGATGTCTATATGTGTTTTTGTCTTGTGTATTGTGTTTATATATCAAATCTAATAAGGAGCGCTCATAAACTAAAATTAAAAAATGGATCCTTTGATTCACGTGATTCAAAAATTTAATTTAATTATATAAACAAGTAAAATTAATAAAGTCTTTAAAATCACCACCTCACATTTTTCTTTCCAGATGGTTGAACAATAAAGGGTATTCTCTATAAAATATTTAAAATAAAATTAATCATCTTTCTTTCTAAGATTTCCTTCAACAAAAAATGATGACTTAAAAGTACTAACTTGTTGGGGGCAGGCTCTCTGGGCCTGGGAGCTGCCCCGCTCTTTCAAGATAGCAACCTGGCTATATGCCAGAAACTTGCAGTAAATAGGTGGACAACTTAAGGAAGTGCACAGCATTGGCTGGCAGCAACGTCACTGTGCATACTTGGCTCGTGAGCATTGCCTGCTCTGATACACGCCTGTATTCTGCTCATGCTTTCCCCTCGTGCTTGATAATGCTATTCCTGCTTATTGGTTGTAACTCTGCTCGGTAATACTTCCTGCTGTGTGTAAGGTATATAGAAGGATGCTAGGGGGAGGAACGAGAGAGAACAAAGAGAACCAAGGAAGGCAAGAAGAGCGCTCAACAAAATAAAGATTGCTTTCTGAGAACAACGGCGTCATTATTGTCTCCTGCCGGCGGGCGACAATACTAACTAAATATGGTTTTTTATGGATAACCTGAATTAAACTTAAACAGATCAAACTTAACATATGAGACAAACTCTATAAATTTGGGTTTCATAAAGTTGTTGCTCAATAAAGGATTTAAAATTGCTTTGTCATGACTAAAACTAAATTACTTAATTTAAAGCCCAACAGGTATAATTCTACATACTTAAACATTGTGTTTTCGTAAATGGTAAATAAATGTAATTCTCTAACACAGCCTAATTCTATCTTAAGGTTAAAAGCCAGTTCCACAAAAAGTCATAAAGGTTTATTTTGTTTTGTTTGCTTGGACTATGTTTGGCTTTGATTGGGTAAACATGTTTCTTCAGATCTAAATCACGCCCTGAGATTCCCCCTTTTGTAGGGTATTGACTGCCAAAACCTTATTAATTATAAACCTTCCTTTATATTATATTATTAATATAACCCTTTATGTTTCAGACTTCTTTGCTTCTAGACAATGCTACTGCCCTCACTACTTAAAGGAGACAGACTTTAAGCTGTACAACTGATTTGTGTATACAATGTAGGCTTGCTTAATTTGATTTTAAAATTAGAGTCACTTATCCTTTCTTTGTGTTCTAGGTTCTATACATGAAGGCCTAAAAGTTTCTGAGAGATATAATAAAACCTTAAAAGATCAATTACAAAAACAAAAAGGGGGAACAGACCCCCACACTCAACTAAAGTTGGCATTACTCACATTAAATATTTTAAATTTTTCAAAGGACCGTCCTCTGACAGCATTTCAGAGACATTGGTCACAACAAGCACCATACGTTGCTGTTGAAGTTCAATGGAAAGATCCCCTGACATGCAACTGGAGAGGCCCAGACCCTCTTATAAGTTCTGGGCGAGGATTTGGTTGTGTGTTCCCTCGCGGAGAAAAACAACCTATATGGGTCCCAACAAGAAATCTTAAATATATCCCATCTAATAACCCCTGCCCAAGAGAAAGTCTCTCTCTTGAGGAATGAATATTTGTGTCTTGCAGGAGTGCCTAAATTGTTCTGGACCCTTTGCCTGGCCTGCGTGGGACTACTCATCATTTCCCTGATCACCTTTATTGTGGCAATCTGTATCTCAACGGGACTAACTCTCTTTAATCATACTGTAGTCCCCTAGTGACCATGAAGAGATACATGCTTCTTTTCCTGGTCCTCGATGGCCTTTCTCAAGGAAATAATTCCAACCCCCATCAGGCCTATAACATCACCTGGGAAGTATTCATCCCAGGCTCTGGAACTATTGCACCCACTGTCACAGGGCTTCATCCAAAAACCTGGTTTCCTTCCCTGACAACTGACTTATGCAGACTAACTGATGGGTATTGGAGCCTGCACCCATTAACGACAACTGGATCCCCTAATTGTGATTCTACTTGGGGGCTTAGCGCCTTGCAGAAGGAGGCCTTTTATGTGTGTCCTGCACATACTAAGCGGCGAGGCTGTGGGGGCCCCGAATCCTACTACTGTGTCACCTGGGGTTGCGAAACCACGGGTACAGTGCACTGGAAAAAGGGGAGCCTCGATGATTTCATCCAAGTCTCCTGTAAAGGGACACCTTCCTGTGACAGGTGGGGGGCCCTTTGTAATCCCCTCCTTATCACCTTTAAGGATAAGGGAAAACATTCAAATGCTTGGGATGGAAGAGGTATTTCATGGGGGCTATGGCTTCATCTGACAGGACATGATAAAGGGCTTCTGTTTGGAATCAGAAAAAAAAAAATAACAACCATTTCTCAAGCCATTGGGCCAAATAGGGCCATTACCCACCCCCAGGGCCTCTGTCCCTTGGCCAGGCCCACATCCCCAAAGAGACTGGAGTTCATAAGCGCCCAGGGTAATGCCCCTATGACCTTCCCCCAAACCCCTGTTACTTCACCCCAGGGTCTCACTACCCCCTCTCTAGGTCCTTCAAAGGGAACACCCAATCCCTTGTGGGACGTTATTTCTGCCATGTATGATACCCTCAGTGGTTCTTACCCTAACCTCACAGATACCTACTGGCTATGTTATGATGTTAACCCTCCATTTTATGAAGCAATGGAAATAAATGTCTCCTTTAGCTTGACCTGTGAGACCCCAACAGCCTGGATGAGTAAAAGAATTGGGTTAACTTTAGCCC
This sequence comes from Geosciurus inauris, assembly GCA_004024805.1. Lineage (NCBI taxonomy): Eukaryota > Metazoa > Chordata > Mammalia > Rodentia > Sciuridae > Geosciurus > Geosciurus inauris. The sequence continues at coordinate 10,526 of PVHX01011780.1, forward strand.
AAGTTAATGGCCAAGGTACCTGTATAGGATCTGTGCCTTCCCACGTAAAGGGCATATGTGCTATGAATTTCTACTCCCTTGCATTGGGAAATATACTCAAGATTGGCTGACCCCTGATGGAGGGGGTTACTGGATCTGCTCTGAGATGGGTCTAACTCCCCACGTCTCATGTCAGGTATTTAACCAATCTCTAGAGTTTTGTGTTATAGTGGTTGTACTCCCCCGCATTATCTACCATGATGAGAATTATGTCTTCTCGCGCTGGGGCGAAGGACACCCGCAAAGAACGAAGAGAGAACCTCTTACTACACTGACTGTCGCTGCCTTGTTTGGTCTGGGATTAACTGGGACTAACACTGGCATTGCCTCACTGGTTACCCAACAACGAGGACTTACTTCTCTGCAGACTGCTGTTGATGAGGACTTAAAAGAAATTGAACGATCTGTCAGCCTCCTGAAAAAGTCCCTAACCTCACTATCGGAGGTTGTCCTACAAAACCAGCGCGGACTTGATTTATTGCTCTTACAACAGGGAGGACTTTGTGCGTCCTTAGGGGAGGAATGCTGCTTGTATGCTGACCATACCGGGGTCATTAGGGACTCCATGGCCAAACTCAGGGAGGAGCTCACCAAAAGGAAACAGGAAAGGGAGTCACAGGAGACCTGGTATGAGTCCTGGTTTAACTGGTCTCCATGGCTAACTACTCTGATCTCTGCCATAGTTGGGCCCTTGGTTCTTCTGCTACTGGCCCTGATCTTTGGTTCCATTATTATAAATAAGCTATTGGCCTCTGTTAAAGAGCAAATTGGGAACATACAATTGATGGTCGCAAAATGCCAATATCAGGTGATGGTGGCCAGTCCTCGCTACAAGGAACTCTCTCAGGAGGAAGAAGGCCCCTCCCCCAGGGCATTCCGGCTGGACGACCCCTAGGCGAACGGGACCCGAAGTGCTAGTGCAGCAGCCAATGACGGGTAAGACCTTCTGAAAGATGGAGGCGACCTAAGACAGGCGTGCACTCCAGTAAGGCCCGCCCCGCCTACTACAAAAACAAAAGGGGGAGATGTGGGGGCGTGCCACAAGATGGCGCCGAGCAGTCAGCTCAGTACTGACCACGCTGCCCTGAGAAGCCACCTCCCCATGCTTTTATTGGCTGACCTCTGCTCCCATACTGCTTTAGCCGAGTGACCCTATACTGTTTCCAGGTGGACAGCCCCTTCCGATTATTTAGCTTGGAAACTGGATACCGCTGGACCCTCCTTCCTATATAAGCCTGTGAACCCCCTCAATAAATCAGTACTTGCTTAGACGAGACCCCCTGGTTCATGGTGAATTGGCCAGGCGGCCTTCCTCTCTCAGTTCGACCCCCACCAGAGACCCTTGGGGTGCTTCCCCTCACTCGCTGGCCGAAAGGGAGTTTGGCACCCGGCTGAGGCTGTTTCCCCCACAACTAAAGGAAGTTTTAGTACTTGATGCAATCTTGTCTATGGAAACTGAACAACAATCCAGAAAACAAAGAATATGAAGGAAACATCCATTCATCCTGTGTCTGTTTTCCAGAGGTGTATAAGTTCATGCCAAACAGATGACATGCTGCTAGCACCATGTGTGAGAACAGCTTTCTGTGTGAGCATTGCTTAGTGCTTCTAGTCTCTATCATGGCCCCCTTTAAGTCCATTTAAAACAAAAAATCCCTGTAATCAAAAGAGTCACAAGTGCACAGATGTGATAATTACAACAAAATAGGGATAATATATAAAGTAGAATTTTAGAAACTCAGCTTGAAGAACTACCTGAGATTAGAACCTGGATCTGGAATTCACTAACCAAATAACTTTGGGCAGCTTATTTAATCAGACTGTGCCATATTTTCTACACTAGAAAAATACCTACCTCCAAGAATTATTATTCCTAGAAGAAACAAAATCCCTGTTGTAGAGTTTAGTATGAAGTTTGACAAAAAGCATGGTTATTTTAGAGCAGTTGATGCAGTAACCAACTTTCATCCCAAAGTGATACTGTTCACATTGTTATTTGATCTGTCAGTACAGTTTCTATTGTTTACTGGTTTAAGGTGAAGTTTCTGAAAGAATCTGGTGATAACCTGTGTTCCATGAAGAACCACCAGATTCTTCCAGAAATTTCACCTAAAGCCATATTTAGTTCCTGTCCAAAGATTCACAATCAATTAAAACTACAGAAACCCTGCATTATTCTTAGTACCTTTTTGTACAAGGTGAAGAACATAATAGTTGACTGTGTGTTAAATAAAGTTACAGATGACCACAAGTTAACCGTATTTTTAGAGTGAGAAATCTATGATTACAATATGACAAGGAGGAAATTGGCAAAGAACTTAACAATAATGCCCAATGAACTGAACTAATAGAAAGGTATTTGATGAAAGGGGAAATGTAAAATTTATCTTTAAAAGAATCAATGAATTAAAATCTGGATATGAAGCCGGACACGGTGGCTCAAGACTGTGATCCCAGCACTTAGGGAGGCTGAGACAGGAGAATCGCGAGTTCAAAGCCAGCCTCGGCAATGGCGAGGCGCTAAGCAACTCAGTGAGACCCTGTCTCTACGTAAAACACAAAATAGGGCTGGGGATGTGGCTCAGTGGTCAAGTACCCCTGAATTCAATCCCCAGTACCAAAAAAGAAAATCTGGATATGTTTTAGGACCATCCAGGTAGTTATTCAAGTTAAACAAAATGACAATTTGAATTCCCTGTTCAAAGGGACACATTAAATATACATGTTAAATAGTATGGTCAGTGTTACATGGCAAGATTTTTTAAAAAATATTTTCTTCTTTGTTTTTGGTATCAGAAATTGAACTCAGGGGCATTTAATCATTGAGCTACATACTCAGTCCCTTTTTTTGTTTTTCATTTTGAGACAAGGTGTCACCAAGCCTTGCTTAAAGCCTTGCTAAGTTGCTGAGGCTGGCTTTGAACTTGAGATCATCTTGCTTCAGCCTCCTGAGCTGCTGGGATTACAGGCATGTACCACAGCACCCTACAAAATATCAGTCTTTTTAAATAATAAATAAATAGAATAGTTAGACATTGCAATGTCATAACCAAACTCTATGACTCAGTAATAACAACAGAAATCTTTGTTTTGTAGGAAAGTTTCCACACACCTGCATGTTTAATGAAGGAAGAGTGGAGGAAGAATACAGTTCTGATAGATGGAAATGATGTTTCCTTGTCTGTCTGTAAGGAAACAACCATTGCCATACCTATTTTTCTAAGATATCTTCTTTCTGGATTTTCAGTGGAATACACCAGATGCTCCACATATTTTTTTATTCTGTTCATGTCACAATTTCAACATTCTTCAGCACCCTGTGACTTCTTATATCTTTATATGGGTCTTGGTCATGCTGCTAGTCTTTACTAGGCTTTCTGTAGTCTCACCTTGTGATGTGCACATCAGTCCTAAGCCAAGTGTCCAAAGGAAATCATCACACAACTTTAGTCATGCCCCCAGCAAAGCACCTTTTTTCTGATACTTCGCCATCAAAATTATAGAAGTGTTTTAATCCCATAGTGAAAAGTCTGCTTCTTCAGCTTACATTGGCCATGGTCTTCAAAGGCTTCACCTCACTTTATCATTACCTGAAAAGTGATTCAAGCAGAAAGGCTGTGATTCTGTGAAGTTCACATAATTTACTTCTTCTCTCTTAAATATCAGAGTTTTGCATGGCCTGTAATACAATGCCTACAAATTTCTGTTTCAAATACTTTATCATTCCAGAACTTTAAAGACCTCAAATTTCCTTGCAATTCTAGTTACATTATATGTGTATAACATCTTGGTATGTTCTAAAAATGAGGTGAGTTCTAAGGTTGATTCCAATAATCCTACATATTGTTTAGGGGAGAAAGGAGATTTTTTAAAAGTTTCAATTTTGCCCAAACAGAATGCAAACCTATGAAATAATTTATTCCAAGGAAGTAAAGTCTTTATTATTGGTCATTAGATTTTCCCAGACTTCTCATTAGTAAAACTTAAAAGGGGGACTTTGTTTATGGCTCAGTGGTAGAGAGCTTGCATAGCATGTGTGAGGCACTGGGTTCGACCCTCAGCACCACATAAACAAATAAATAAATAAAGTGGAAAAAAAGAAATTAAATAATTCATCTTAAAAAAACCTAAGAGAATTTTCAAATATCTTACTGTTGTACTCAATAGGTTCTCAATATTTATGAAATCTGTACACATCCAGATGATTTACAAGTACACATTGACTATATTCCTTTTTGCTGGTGCATGTATATATAAATAATAACCTAAAATTTGAAACAATCTCTTCAAACATCTGTAGTTTTAGGCTTAACTCTTAAACTTTTCACCTATATGAAGGACATAAATAAGATCTTGACCAGGCTGCATGGAATCCAAGACAGACTGATTGCCCACTAATGCAAGAGTCTATCCACCTTGTCTCAGGTGAATAGCATGGGCAGCTCACCTTGTCCAGATTTCTGCTGATTGGGTTTTGTGAGGTCTTCCTTAAGCTAGGTAGTATGCTCCTCTGTGCGATTTTGGCTTCTCACTAGAAATGCATACTATTTCTCAGGAGACTTATCCCACATGAAACTTGATCATTTTATATCAGGTATTTCTGTATAATTCTGTAACGTTTCATACACTGGACTATGGATTGAATTGTGTCCCCCCCCCAAATTCATAAAATGAAGCCTTAACACTCAATGTGACTGTATTTTGAGATAGAGCTTTTAGGAGGTAAAGTTAAATGTGTCTTTAATTGGTAGGATATTTTGGCTTTTAAGAAAAGGAAGAAAGATATCTCTGTTTATCTTTCTCCTTTCGCACATACAAGAAGGAAAGACAATGTGAGCACACAGTAAGAAGGATGATATCTACAAGTCAACAAGAGAGCCCTTACCAGGAATACAACCATCTGAGACTTTGATCTTGGATTTCTCAACCTTCAGAACTGTTGTTTAAACTACTCCGTCTAGTATTTTACTACGACAGCCCAAACTGATTAATAATGAACCTTGTTATTCTCCCTGCATTACCAGAAAGGGGAACTTAATAGAAACCTTTGTTTGTTTTGAGGAGCCTTTATAAACTGTAATGTGAAACTAATACTAAGTAAATGACCACATCACACAAAGACCTGCAGCTATAGTATAGCAATATGACCTATAGCCCACTGATCATTTCTTCTGTTTTCTTTCAGTATCAGTTGAGTTGGGCCTTTCCAATCCCATTTTATTCTGGTGGACATGTCATTCAATGCTACCAAATATGCCAGTCAATTTTTTTTCTTCCTTAGAACTTTAGAGTCCATCAACATGACAAATAGACCATTCACCTACTACTTTTCCGATAGCAGCATGAAGAGACTAGTCATCAGTTTCTTACTTTTAATCTGGATTACTTTAACTACTAAAAAGATATCTCAGCTTTCTAATAAAAAAATTTGTGATTCTCAGTGGCAAAACTAAACTTTAAAATTTAGTTTGAGTCAGATTCTATTACTTAAAGAGGCTCTTTATTAATAAAATATTAGCTTTACACTAACATATGCCCATTCTAAAAGCCTATCTATACTCTGCATTAACTTGAAAAAGAAAAGAGAAATAGCTCCAAACTGCATCAGGCTTAGTGAATTGTATCAGCAGCTGTGGACCAAAGAACTCATATTCTAACAGCGATGAAAACCTACCACAAAAACTCCAGATATTCAAACACACCCAAAACTCCAGAATGGTAATACTAGTCACAGTATCAATTTCACATATGAAAGGGATAATGTATTTAATTATTAATGTCTTTCTTACATCCTATTTTTAAAAAAAGTCTATGAATAGAAACTCCTGGCAGAGTAAACTCTAAACTGATTAACTCCTTTCCCTCTTGTTCTGCATTCAGCAATAAATTAAAAACTGAAAATAAATGAATTTTATCAGAACACTCACAGACCATTAGGGCTAATAATATTGATACCAGAAGAGAGTACAAGGAAACTTGAAGAAAGGCAAAGTAGCTAGTAATGGGGAGAAAAGGCCAGGTTTGTGGAAGAGGCTGAAGAGGCTATTTAAATTATCAATTTACATGATATAGCAATGACAATAAAGTTTAGGAAGGCTTTAGGCCAGCTCTTCAAATAAAATTATTACTTTTCAATTCTCTCTAGGTCTACAAGCTTCTCTAACTACCTCTATGCATAATCATGACCTAAATATGAGGCAATGCAGTTAATTCTAGTTGAAACCATGAGTACAGATTAGTGGTATGGCTTCACTTTATGCTTTTTATCTCTCCAGGGCCTGGTGTGCTCTAAGTCTGGCCTAACATTTTTCAAATGATGGTCCTCAAACCCTTGGCTAATTTACATTAAGAGTCTGGAGAAGAACCACTTCATAAAACTTTCATGTCTAAATTGAAAGATTTCTATGAAATGCACTGGTTAAACTTGATAAATTCCTTTTGCCAGCCACATGGCTTAATTCTGTGAAATGCAATGTGGTCTCCATGACGAAAAGAAATAAAAACACCAGAGAGGATTTTTTTTTTTTTGTAGCTGGAAAATTTAAAAATTTGACAAACCTTGCCAAGTACCTATAAAAGATCCCCCAATATTTTTCACTGTTTTGCTTCCATTGAAATATATATTGATTAAATATAGGAGTAAGTAGAAATATAGGAGTAAGAAAAGTACTCATAGATGTCATAGCTAATCTGATTTTAATGAACAGTTATTTCCATAATTAGTGTTGGAAAGGCTAATTTAGTTCTTATTATCTTCCCATTTGAAAGCAATTAATGAATATCATACTGAAAATGTTTTGGAATAATTACAAAACTTTTACCTTATAAATCTTCAAAAAACAAACCATAATTCATTTTTTGTGTTTCCAACATTTCAGTCAAGTATTAGAATGTTTACCCTGATTTGAACATTATACAACATATACTTTTATTCACATGGTATTCCAAAATATGTAGCTTATATGTGTCAACTAAAAATAGATTTAAAAATGTATAATCTATGAAGTTGAACAATAGTAAGGAAAAATAGAACAATAGTAAAAACAATTAAGTTCTAATGCTACTTTTCTTTGGAAACCCTCTTTATCGTTGATACTAAGCAGTAGGATATACATAGTTAATATGAAATTATTTACATAAATCATTTGCATATTCCATGCTACCAAATAATATTTTGAAAACAAATAGCATCCTAAGAGACCCCAAAAATTCATCTTAGTTAACTGAAATCTTGCATGTATTTTCTTTATGACTTGCTCACTTAGCTTATTTCTATTTTATTGTTTGTGATAGTAAACAACAGGCAAGCAAGAAGAAGTTATAGCTTTGACTAAATATTTCCCTAATCAGGACTGTGTATAAAGGCTTATTTATATAGCTTATATGTGAGGTAAAATTTCTTATTGCGGACAATGTAGTTCTTTATGAATTTTCTCATAGTTCTATTTAATCAGTTAAATCATAAAGTAAAAAAATAAAATTTTCTTAACATTAACATGTTTTGTTAGCAATTTTTTATTCTGATTCTCTCACTCTGCTCCTTGCTACAAATTTCCAGTTGTGTGTCTGGATTTAGAGTTGAACACATTCTTTCTCCTACTGCAATGGATTTGACTCCTTTTGCAATGGTCTTGATTAAAGTATTTCCTGGTGTTTCAAAAAATTTTGTAACAATTCTTTTCTTACCATGGATGCCTGTTTTCTGTTATAATGAATAATTCCACTGTTGCTCTCAATTACAGATCAAGTAAGAAAAGGAGATGTTGGATTCCATGGTATAGACTCCCTTTTGTTTCCTTTTGTGGCTCGGCATAGAAAGTTAGGATCACTTCACCAAAGATTTAGAGGTAACAATTATATTACTAAATTGATCTAACATAGGATTATTAGGCAGGTTTGAAGGCTTAGGTGTTGAATGGGTAATAAACAACAGGGAAAGATGTTAAAAGTCAAAATATAGACAAATGGCCTACAAAAGAACCAAAAGTCACCTGATATACATACTAACAAAAGAACAGAAGAGTCTAAGATGCATGTTTCTTTAATGTAGAGGGTAAAGAAACATGTTAATGATTTCAAATCTTACACCTCAGAAATGTTCCTCTGCATTTCTTCTTTCCATCTACCTTTTACACATACATATTTCTCACTTCTCTTCACTCAAATCTCTTTAATTCTCTAGTTTTGATCTTTTCTCTTGCCTCTCACAGACAAGATCTTAAAATAAACATTCCAAGTTTTGACTTGTTTGTAGTTATTTACTCCTGACATCAAAGCATTGAACTCTGTGTTCTACTACCACTAACTCACTGAAATTCTTTTTACCATGTTCACTGCTTGTTACTTACTTCTAAATGCATCAAATATCTTTGAGTTCTTATCTTATTTGATCTGTCGTTATGTTGTAACCTCAACAATTGTCTTATTTTTAGAAATGTTCTTTTGGGATCTACTGACACTGATTCTTCTGACTTCACTCTAGCCAGATCTTTTTAATCTCTTTGCAAATCCTTCTTCCCAGAACTAGTCATTAAATAGCCCATTATTTTTCTCCAAGTTTCAATCATCAGCCTTCTCTGCTCACAGTGCATACTTTCTATGAGTGTTCTTCATTGCTCTGCATGACTCTAACTACTAGCATTAAGTTAATGACACATGTCTTTTATGAGAGGTTTTATGTCACATGTGAAATTCAAATCCATATATCCACATGTCTGTTATAAATGCATCTCAAATTCAGCATTCCCCAATAGAAATAATTAAACATTGGGAACAGTCATCCTAGTTACTCAAGGGGACATCTATGAGTACAGTAGCTATGGCCTTTGAAGGAGAAGAGTGAGATGTAGGAAGGCACACCTAAACTTCATCTTTCTGCCATACTCTGATATTCTACTGCTGTTTGCCATTGGCTAAACCCAACTGGGATCCACAGGACCATTGATGTAGTTTCTAAAATTGAGCCTTCCTAAGCACAATTCAGGATGAAATAGGATGATATGCAGATCTGGAGAGACAATCAGAAAGTATTTGGCAGAGTTCAATATTATTGTCGATTGATATCTACTCTTGTCATTTGTTTGAACAAAAATCTCCATTATGAAAAAATTTATGGTACAGTTAGCTACCATCTCACTGCTCTCCTATCACAAGGTGAAATGAATATACAACATGTAATGTCACCAGTCCTGCCTTGCCAACACTTTGAATGAAAGGCCATTTCAAGTTTATGTGTATTTACAGTTTTCAGAAACAGTCTGTTGTCCTCCAGGAAGTTGTAGGCTTTCCCTTTCTCTAGTGCATATCCATCTTGGACATGTTTTTGAGGCAGAAATCATTGCATACTCTGTTGTCAGTGTTCCAGGGTCCTCACTCAAAATGCACTAACCTCCCCCTAGCTTGAATGGCTTCAAATCTGTGAACATGTAGCCAGGCGCGGTGGCTCAAGCCTGTGATCCCAACACTTAGGGAGGCTGAGACAGGAGAATCTCGAGTTCAAAGCCAGCCTCGGTAATGGCGAGGCGCTAAGCAACTCAGTGAGACCCTGTCTCTACATAAAACACAAAATAGGGCTGGGGATGAGGCTCAGTGGTCGAGTGCCCCTGAGTTCAATCCCTAGTACCAAAAAAAAAAAAAAAAATCTGTGAACATGCACATGTACATATGTCCTTGAATCTCTATGGTAAATAATTCATGTTAGGTTTATGTCTACCAAATGACTGTTTGTACTCCCTTCATAGATGGAGCCTAACTCTCTTTTTTGGTAGGCTATATTTAGTAACTTGACTTCTAATAAAATGAATATGGCAGAAATGATACTGTATAAATTCTGAGAGTAGGTCCTAAAATATATTTTAATTTCCTCTTTTTTTCTCTTGGACCACTACTTCTGGAGGATATCACCTTTCGTGTCATTGAAGAAGCTCAGACAGCCTGTAGAGAGTTCCAGGTGGCGAGAAATTGAGATCTCATGTCCACAGCCAAGTAGAAGAGTAGTTTTGGAAGTATATTCTCCATCCCCAGTCAAGTTTTCAGATGAATGAATGTATTCCTGGCTGACCTATTCTTTGAAAATTCATGAGAGACCTAGATACCAGGCCCACACAGACATGCTACTCTCAATTTTCTGATTTTCAGAAATTGTGAAATAAAAATATGCTATTTGAAGCTTCTAAATAGTAGTGTGTTATGCATATTTGTATTTATGTTAATATGTTACCTATGTATGTCAGCTATCGTCTTTTCTTTCTAGGGACCTCATGATCAATATATCAAGGGTCCAAATCCCAACAAGTCAGAATGGTTTGTTTTCCATTCTGTTCCTATGGCTTATTTTGATAACTATCTCCATCTGTTCTTATCCCTGTGGGGCTCATTATTTCCATTAAGATCAGGGAATCTCCCAGATTCAACTCTTGCTTACCATGACAGCTACCACAGAACTCATCAAGATACCTGATGATTTCTTTTCATAATATTTTATCAAAGAGAATATCCTCTGGGCCCTACTGAGAGATATGCCAAGGGCAATTTTCTCATAATCCATTTAAAAATTATCATCTTCCTAAGCATTCAGAATCCTTCTACAGCATGCCAATGGATGTCTAGCATTTCCCTTTCATTAAATTTAAGACAACCAATGGATGCAGACATAAATTAATTAACTTAGTGGATTATTAATACTGCTTGTAAGTGCTCAAGCTATCATGTTAAATCCTGGATCACAACTGGGTGCACCCATGAATTGGACTCTGTCTAAACTGATACTTCAGTCTCTTTCATCTATTGCCTCTAGAATTCACGCTATATGTACTACCTATATTAGTGTCCTTGACTGTTGTAACAAATTACCAAACATTGGGTAGCTAAAATGACATAAATTTACTGTCTCACACTTCTGGAAGCTAAAAGTCCAAAATAAGGATTCCGGTAAAACCATATTCTGTCTAAGGCCTCCAGGCAAGAGCCCTTCCTTGCCTCTACTAGCTTTAGGTTTTTACCTTCAAACTTGGTGCTTCTGAACTTTTGGGTGCATCATGCCAGTTAACTGAATGTCTTCTCCCTTATATGACTTCACATGATCTTCCCTTTGTGCATATTTATGTATGTGTCTAAATTTCCTGTTAATATAAGGATACCAACTGGATTGGATTAGGTCTCACCCTAAACCTCATTTTAACTTGATGAGCTCTGTAAAGATGTTGTTTCCAAATAAGGTCATATTCTGTCTTTGGTAGTGAGAATTAGAACTTCAATCCATCATGCCTCTTATTAATAAAAATTGGTGAAGCCCCACACCTCTTTCAGTGTATAGGGGATCAGTTGTCATGCAATTCTGGTGCTTTGCCTCTGCCCCTTCTGGAGTTTAGTTCTCAGCCCTGGAGTAGATGAAGATTGGGCTCAGAGGAAAATTGACATCCCTTCTGAGATACTACGAAGCAGCAATATTTAAGGGAAGAAAGGGATATGTTGTCAAGTCTTCTTTTAAGGGAATTGGCCCATATATTCTCTTCTCATGCACCATCCACAGTATACAGTTCCATCAGTGGTGTGTGTGGACTTCCTGCTACTCTATTTGCTCACTAAAGCTATATATTACCCTTGTTTCATCTGTATGAATTGGTGGCCTTCCATTGGTTGCAAGCTAATTTTTAGTTTTTAATTTCCTTGCTAATCAGATTTGATGCCTTTACTTCTCTTTACTGGCCAAGTGAATATCCTCTTTCATACTTGTTTAAATTTCCTGCCAATATTTTTCTTTTGTAATTTTTTATCTCTTTTTATTAATTTTAGAAGTTCTTAACACTTGTTCAAAAGTAATGTTTTGCACTCTGACTTAAATTTCACTTTTATTTTTTATTTTTGATATTGGAGATTGAACCCAGGTATGCTTAACCACTGAGTCCCAGCCCCAGCCCTTTTTATTTTTTATTTTGAGATAGAGTCTCACTAAGTTGCTTAGGGCCTCACTAAATTGCTGAGGCTGGCCTTGAACTTAAGATTCTTTTACCTCAGCCTCTCCAGCTACTGAGATTACGGGTGACATGCATCATCGTGCAGCTTAAATTTCACTTTCTAAGTAGTAATCTTCTGAGACATAGAAGTTGTTCTTTCAACCTCATACAAAAGTAAAACCTTGTCTTGTGTGTCTTTAGTGCTTTGTGTAAACAGTTAAGTAATTTTGTACCTGTATCAATGTGGTTATATCATATACTATATATATAATAGTCTATGTTGCATTCTAAATCTTTTTCTCCATGCAAACAATTTGGCACATTGTGTGATCTTAGCTCAAGTTTTAATCTTTTTTCACTTGTGTATCCAGTTGCCCCAATACCATTTTCTTTCCCTATTTTTGTAACAGTACCATTTTCATAAATCAAGGTTTGAGATAAATGTGAGTATATTTTTCGACTCACTCTTTTATTCTCACTTATACATGTTTGAAAATAGCCCATTTTCTAATTATTATACTATTATAACAAGTTATGCCAGCCAATAGAAAGTACTATGCCATCCCATTTCCCTTTCTCAAGAGTGCCTTGGCATTCTGGAATGTTTTATTTTAGAGAATGCTAGCCAAAATTGGAATTTCTTTTGAAATTATAACTAAGACAGAATTGAGTATATAGACATTTTTTGAAGAGTGAACATCTTTAGTTTTAATGATTAACTCATAGAAATCATAAATAGGACATAACTTGCCATTTATACAAATCTGCTTCAGTATCTCTCATTTCTAAGTTTTTGTTCAGATGTCTAACATGAAATCAGTTTGATTTGTTCTTAATTTTATACTACTTTCTGTAGCTATTATAAAAGGTATCGTTTTGTAAATGTTCTTTCCACTTTTTAGAATAAAATCTAACCATCTCATTTTAATGAGAAAATGCAAGTGAAGTTCACTTCAAGTGAAGTGCTTAAGGTCATACAATTGATTTAGTATAATGTTTCCGAGACTCACTCCAAATATTCTGATTCTTCTTATGCATATCTTTTGTTTTTCATTAACATGTCATGCCTAAAATGTACTTAAAATGTTGCCACATCAAATTTGACGCTAGATATGAACCATAACTTAATAATTCTTGATCCTAAGTATATATTAGAATTACCTATTGAAATTGTAATCATAGAAACCTTTGTATCATTGCAGGCCTACTGAATAGAGTCTTCCTTGGGCTCTTGTGTCTTGTGTGTGCATGAGAGTATGCCCACATGTCAATTCCATGTGCAATTTTTTTTTTTTGGTACTGGAAATTAAACTCAGGGGTATTTGACCACTGAGCCACATCCCTAGCCCTATTTTGTGTTTTATGTAGAGACAGGGTCTCACTGAGTTGCTTAGCACCTCCCCATTGCTGAGGCTGGCTTTGAACTCGCGATTCTCCTGTCTCAGCCTCCCTAAGTGCTGGGATTACAGGCTTGCGCCACCGCGCCCGGCTTCCATATACAATTTTAATGAAGAATTATTAGTGTGGATCATGTTCTCTAAGGGAATGTTTCTCTTATTTATTTATTTAGTTAATTATTTATTTTAGGATAAAAGCCTACTGAGGATTTTGAGGGGGAGCAAAATATTACTTCTTTTAATCTTCATGCATTTGTTGTGTTTGCATAAAAATTAAAAATTTTAAAGGATAATATTTTTATTGTGTATATGCTTCATATATAGCATGTTTTGAAACGTATATATTACACAATGGCTTAATTGAGTTATCTAACATGCATTACTTCAATACTCATCAATTTTTGTGTGAAGAACAAAAATATCTACTCAATAAAATTTTCAATAATATAATATATTTATTAACTATAGTTACTAAGTTGTACAAAAAATATCATGAATTCATTCCTCCTAGCTAACTGAAATTTTATACTCTTTGACTGATATCTCCTCAATCTCCACCCTTGGCTTGGGTAACCATCATTCTACTTTCTAATTTTATTACAGCATTTTTAGATTCCACATATAAGTAATATCATGTGGTATTTGCCTTTCTGTGTGTTTATTTCACTTGTAAGATGTTTTCGGTTCATCCATCATGTCGTAAATGACAACATGTCCTTCTTTTTTAAGGTTTAGTAGTATTCTACTGTGTGCGTATATATTTTTGTTATCCACTCATCCATTGATAAAGTTGATAATACCATATCTTGGCTATTGTATATAATGCTACTATGAATATGAAGATGCAGATGTCTGTTTAATATTCTTACTACATTTCCTTTGGATTCATACCTACTAATGAGTTTGCTGAAAAAAAATTCCATTCTTACATATGTTGATATTATATGGACCTAGATTGATTTTAGAAACAAGTCTTGAATACAGCAAATTTGCTGAGCTTCTTTTGGTTCTAATGTTATGTATGAATATTCTTCATGAGTTTCTATGTACATAATCATTAAATAATGACAGTCTTATTTGTTCTTTCCAATGTGTATAACATGTGGTTTCTTTTATGACTAATGAATTGTCAAGTGCCTCTGTTATAATGCTGAATGTAAAGGGTGGTAGCAGGGACCCTTGTCTTTTTCTGATCTCTCAATAAATGCTTTCAAAATTCAATTATCATAAGAGATTTTATTCATAAATGTATTCAGATACTACCTCTTTTTACCACCCCATTGAAGAAAATATGAGTTTTTCTTTTTATTCTGTTAATATAGGACATTACAGTAGTTGTTAAATGCACCCTAATTTTCTTCTTTTTTCATATATTGCTAGACTAAATATATTGTTTATGCAATCTTTTTTTTCTAACCATCTTTTTTATCTACTTATTCTTTCAGCTCCTAAGACAGGTATTCCCTCAGTAATTGTGGGTTTATCCATTTCTCTTTGTAGTTTTGCTAATTTCTATTTTATCAACTTTGCATTCAGATAATATTTGTATTATCTGAACACAAATATAGAATTTTTACATTCCCTGGTAATTGATTATTTTTTGTGATGGAGTGGCCTCTTTTCTTCTTAAACTCTACTTTGCTTGCCATTAATGCATTTACTCTAGTTTTGTTTTGTTTTGGGTTTTTTTGTCCATTTTACATGGTTCAATTTTTCCTACCTTTTATTTTCAAATTTTCTATAAACTTATGATGTGTGTTTCTTATAAGTTGCATAAATTTAGTCTGATAAACTTTGTCCTTTAAGGTCTCTTTCTCCAAATTACATGTCATATGATCCAGACGTGTTTGGGATTATATTTTTTTATTATTTCATTTTTTGCAGTGCTGAGTATTGATTCCAAGGCCTCATGCATGTTAGGTAAGCACTCTACCACTGAGCTGCATTCAGCCCTGTGTTTGAGTATAAAACAAACACATTATTTGCTTTCTTTTTGTCCCACCCTCTTACCTATCTTTTCTTTTATTTTTTCCCATTGTTAGGTTGATATGTACTCTAGAATCTTTTTAATGATTACCTTTGCAATTGTAGCATGCATCCTTGAATTATCAAAACCTAATATTAACTGGTACTTTACTGTCTTCCAAGATAATGTAAAGGACACTAAAAAAATTAACCCAATTTACCTCCCTCCATGTTTCAATCTGTGAATGTCAGTATTAGTTCATTTTACCACCGCTCTAACAAAATACCTGAAGCTGGGTAATTTGCTTTAAAAATATACTGGACACACAGTTTGTTAGGTTGAAAGTCTCTGATTACATGGTCTTACATGTTTAGCCCCTGGCAAGGTCTCTGTCACCACATAGCAGATGGCATTATGGTGGGAATGCATGTAGTTGTGAGATATATGTGTTGTGACAGGGGATGAGAGGTTGGAAGGTCATGAAAATAACTGGAGTCCCATGAGACAGGGACTAGGCTCCACCTCATAAAGCTTCTACCATCTCCCACTGGGGACCAAGCTTCCAACATATGAACCCTTGGGGGACAAACTCAAATCACAGCCAAATAATAATAATGTCAAAATGTAATAGGATGCTTTATTATAAAATTTCTTAGTGTTTACTCATCTAAAATTAACTTTATTTTGGTTAATTCCTAAGATATTTTCACAGATCATAAATTGTAATTAAGAAATTTCTTTGAAGATAATTTTATTTTCCCAAGTGCCTTAATTGTTTCTCTTTGTATATTTTTCCTCTCAATAGTTTAGTGTGTATGTTAAGCAGAATTACAAGATGAACCTCTTGATTCCCAATCCTTGATATACCCACACTTTCTCCCAGTTAGTCATTTAAACAATAAGCTAGGGACCCCACGTGGGATTTTGCAAATATAAGGAAGGTTCATATTCATTGATCTTAATGTAGGGAGTTTATTCAGGTGTCTTAACTAATCATGTGAACCCTTTAAAAAGAGTATTCTCCAGTTGGAGAACAAGAAATCAGAGATTTATAGCAAAAGAAAGAATTTTATCATTGCTTGTTTAAAAATAAAAGAGACCAAGTGTTGAGAAATATGTTTGGCCTTTAGAAACCATCTCTCAGCTGATAGCCAGCAAAAAAACAAAATCACACACAGACACATGCACACACACGCACACATACACACACACACACACAAATGAGCTTACATGCCAACTTCCCTAGAGTCTTCAAACAGTCCAGCTGACAGCTTGACTCCAGCTTTGTGATTCCCTGGGTAGAGATGCCAGTGATGCTCCTGTACTTACAACCTATTCTACTATGAGCCAGCAAATAGCCATTATTTTAAAAAATAATTAAAAGCTGCTCAAAATAATTTATAGCTGCTAAA
The DNA here is from genome assembly GCA_004024805.1 of Geosciurus inauris. Lineage (NCBI taxonomy): Eukaryota > Metazoa > Chordata > Mammalia > Rodentia > Sciuridae > Geosciurus > Geosciurus inauris. The sequence continues at coordinate 27,294 of PVHX01011780.1, forward strand.
TTTATGGTAATCGGTTACATTGTGATTAAAAGTTAATAAGGAATAATGTTCTTGGGATAGGCTTTTTTCATGATTCTTCTGCATAGTATTTATAGAGGTTCCTGTTTCTGAGGTACAATGTCTTTCAATGGTTTAGGGAAAGGTTCAGACATATGTCACTTATTATTTCTTCTGTCCTCTTATTCCTTTTTTGTCTTTCTGGTACTCACAATAATAACATAAACGTTTTCCTTGTATCTTCTATACTTTTAATTTTTAAATATTTATAAACTTTGTTTCTTCATTTCATTCTGGATGTTTTTGTGATTTATTTTTTTCTTCATCTGTTCAATCTTCTGTTTAATCATTCAGTTTGATTATTTGAGTAATTAATTTTTCAAATCTAGCTTTTCAACGTTATTTCTTTTTTATATTTTCTAGCTTTCAATTTAAATTCTTATTTTTGTCTTTTCTTACATTAAGCATAGCATATACAGTTATTTGAAACATATGTGAGGGATCCAATATCTCCCATTGTGGGACTATTTTAATATTAATTAATTCATTTTATATATTATCTATTTTATGTTTCTTTTCTTTTGATGCTATCATTTTTTCTTTCTGTGGATAGGGTAGTTTTTGTATGTGTGTCTAACATTTGGTTTCAAATATTTGTAGAAACAATAATTTCAAGTTCTAGAATAACATTATCCTTCATTATGGTATATTTTAAATTGCTTCTACCAGGCATCTGTTGGTACCTATAACCTAGGAACACTTTAGTCTGATTTTGTTCATTTACATGTTCAAGTATAAGCTAAAGTTCATAGAAAACCAATTCTGATTTATTCAAACCTTATTCTAGACTTCATTTCTCTAACATCCCATCCTAAAGGAAGGAGGAATCACCAGGGACTCTTAATGCTTGATGGACCCTGTACATCAATTTATCTTTAATTTTTCAAAATATTCAAAAGAGCCTGTCAGCCTCTTGCCCCCTGAACTATCCTTTTCAGTAACAACAATAAACCCCAGTACCATTGTTAAACTTCCTGTTCCTCCCACTTCACTCATTTCTGATTCAATAATTCTTTACAATTTATCAGTTCTCCAATATCATCAAACACATGACTTTAATAATTACATTACTCAGGAATTTCCAGAGAAAGATCAAGTAGGTTGTGGATAGACAGAAATTTATTGCAAGGAATTGCTTCATGTCCTTATGAAGGGAGAGAAGTCCCAAGCTCTGTAGGGTAAGTAGGCAAGGTGGAGATGCAGGAAATCAGATGGCATAGTTCAAGTATAAATCAAAGGGCCTGAGAATTACCAGGACTAACAGTGCAGCTCCAGTTTGAAGGCTGTCAAGCTTGAATTGAGACTCAGGAATAGAAAATGTTTTAGTTTGAATATGAAAGAAGAAGAAAAAAAAACTGATGTTCCAGTTCAAATGCACTCAAACAGGAGGCATTCTCTCTAATTGAGGGAAGTATCAGTCTTTATATTCTGTTCAGGCTTTCAACCTATTCCATGTCCCCCACCCATATTAGGCAAGACAATCTGCTTTACTTATCTGTCAATTTGAATGTTAATTTCATCCAAAAAGGCCCTCACACACGCATAGAATTATGTTTGGCCAAATCTCTGGGCACTCCCTACACCAAATTTTACATGTGAAAACAACCATTACAGTGATTTTTCTAGATTTTCTCCTATGCTTGAATCTAAAAGCCTACACAATTTAAGTCAGTGTTTCTGTTTTAGTGCAGTGAAATACAAACTCCTTTATAGGAAAAGTTTGGATTCAAATATGACTGAATTTTTTCAGAACATTATTATTAATCCCTAACTTACACCAGAGTCACCACTCAATAATTTGCTTTTCTTCACATTCTATGTAGTTTTACAACTACTTTTCTTTATTAAATTCATTTCTTTCTCCTCTGAAGGTTTTGTGCTTCTTTCTTACCATGACCAAAACATACTTACCCTAAAGACGTCTCTCAACTATCGTCTCTTTTTTGTTAATGTTCCTAAAAACTATCAAACCCTAAGTGGGAATATCATAATTCCTCCTTTTCATGTTGCATATTTGTGAGGGAAAATATGTCACACATATATACATTAATACATGTCATAAAATGAAACATAAAACGAATAAATGAAAACCTCATAGTCCACCACCCAATTTCAATTTATAAACAGGATGATTATCAATCCACTGACACTTCACTGTTCTTACTGTTCCTACTTATTTCATATCAATCCCTCCTCCACAGACATTCACCCTGAATTTTTTGTTCATCTTTTTCTTCACTTAGTTTTCCTTTTATTCAGTTTCCAGCTGTATTTCTGTTGTACTACTTTATTTCAAGTTATTTTTATAATATGCTTCTATACTATCTCAAGTAACATACTTGATTTATTATTTTATATGCAGTACTTTTTTCCAGGGTCGTAATAAGAGTACACTTAATTTATTTCACCTCTTGTCAATGAATCCTTTACTCAACCTCCTGTTCTTAATATTGTAAATATGAAAGTTTCACTCATTCTTACATGTTTTTGGTGTAGAATATTCTGCATAGAAGATTCTTCTGTTTGAGATTTTCTCTAGAGTTTATGGGAATATGTGACATGACTGTGTTAGTGTGCATCCATATTAAGCTTCATACTAACTGTTTAAGATGATATTCTTCCAGTTTACACTCATACATATACCAAATGGGTTTCTATTACTGTATATCATTATCAACACTTGGTATTTTTAACTTTTAAATTTTTGCCAAACTGGAACCTGTTGTATTAATTTCCATTGACCTGATTTTTAATAAAGTTAAATACCTTCTTATATGTTCAGTAAGTAGTTGTCTCCTCTTCTGAAATATGCCTCTTCATGTCTTATTGCCAGTTTTTCTAAGGGTTTGTTTAAATTATGTTTTAATTGAATTATTAGTTTCTTATATATTTTTGTGCCAAACATTTATCAATTTTATGCATTGCAGGTATTTTTTCCTGTTTTGTGGCTTAGTTTTTTAGTGCCTTCATAATGCCCTATAGAGAACAGAACTTAAATTTTTAATGTGTTCTAACTGAACCCTCTTTTTTATAGTTAGCATTATTTTTGTGTGATTTATATTCATACTGCACTCATGAAGTTATTCTTCAATAGTTTTTTCTATTGGTTTGAATTTCTCTTTATATTTAAATCTTTACTAAACCTCAAAAACTTTTGTTCATTTTAATTATTATCAGGAAAAAATTATTTTTCTATATGCTTTGGCTAATTTCACAACCCCATTTAATAAACAGAATGTCCTTCTTGAATCATGTTCCATATCGTTTATTTCCATGGTTCCTATTTTGTTCTATTTTTGCTTATTATTCATGACTTTTATTTTAGGTCTTAATAAATATTAATATAGGATTATATCTGATAAAATGTGGCAAATATCACTCCTAATTATAATACAAAGTATCTTGATTTTTCTTAGGCATTTGCTTTTCTATATCAATATTTAAAATCAGCTAATAAGGTTTCCCAAAAACTTTATGGGATATTGATTTGAAGTTATGGCAAATGCAATATATTCATCAAATAGTCTATGTACTCACTGCTATGACTTTACCTCCCTTATCCCCACATTTATATACTTACTCTCTAGTATAAAAATTCAGGTGCTCTAAGCTCAGGACTCCTCTCCTATAACGCCTCCCACTGAGTCTTAAATATCATCTGGTCCTAATTGGATTGCCCTGTGGGAATCAGAGCAATGGGAACAAAATGAACATGGTGTACATGCTACTTGCTGCCATGGGAACAGTCTATTAACTCTGGTACACTAGGATGATTTAAAGCTTGTAAGTAAGGTAAAATTTCAGACTCTAGATGATTCTTGAGATACTAGATTCAGTATTATATGATGGAGAAATAAACATTTTTTGTATTAGCCATTGAGATTTGGGGATTTTTATATTATTTTAGGAAGTTTAGTCCAATCGGATACAGAATCACATTAAATCCTGGTTTGATTTTCCTCTCGTATTTATTCTTGAGGATTTTGATTATTTTTTGTCTTCATGTACTGCTTAGGATTTCCAGTATAGTCCTAAATAAAGATGGGACAATGGGCACCCTTTTACTTTCCATAATTTTAAAGGAAATGTTTCTAAATTTCCTCCATTAAAAGTCCTACATGCCATAGGTTTTGATAGATTATTTCTTAACAAATGAAAGGAATTTTTTTCCATTTTTAATTAAAGGATTTTTTTTACATAAAAGGGCTTTGCAGTTTATCAAAATCTCTTTAAACTCCCATTGAAATCATTATGCATGTTTTCTCCATTATTATGTTACATATTTTCTAATGTTAGCTGACCTCTGCATCTTAGGACAAAACAAACTAGGTCACAATGTGCTATCATTTTTGTACATCAATGGGTTTGTTTTGCTAACAATTTGTTTGGGCTGTTTCATAAATATTCATGAATAAAATTTGTTCACACAATTGTTTGTCTATTTCTTGCAGAATAATTATGGTTTCTCAGGCAAAGACCATATCTTACTCATTTTTGTATCTTCAATCCTTAGTAAAATCCCTAGCACATATGTTGTGTTAATAAATGTTTTTGAATAAATGCAAAATTGATTAATCATATTCGAATGCAAAAATGAACCTACAGGGAAGACTTAAGTATTCTCAGTTTTAAGTAAGATAACATATTCATCAAGTCCTATATTGACTTTTTCTACTTTCTAATCTCTAGAGTTACAGATACAAAAGAGAGTTTTAACACCTCACCAATATGAGATCCTTTAAATTCTGCTTTCAAAATATCATTCTTGATGTGCCTTTTATTCATTTTCATTTGTCCACTAACAGAATCACTCACTATCAACTCCTGCTCTTGAAAAAATGAGTTAATCAGGGAGAAAGCATCTAAGCATCTGAAGTTATGGAACTATGGAGGCCTTTTTACTCAGAAGAAAACAGTGCTATTAAAAACAAGTAACGCTCTAGTGACAGGTAGTCTGAAAGAGCATTAGGATACTGACAGTTGATACTAGAGACAAAATACTTGAGGACTGGCTAAGCTGGATTAAATCAAAGAGTATATATCTTTAAACCAGTTGTGTTAAACCAAGTCTTTATCTAGAAGTTTGAAAGTTTACTATAGAGGGGATGGAAAAAGTACTGGTGAGCATGTACCATGTCCATACCCTGAACAGAATGATTTCAAATACAGTTCTACAAAATTATATGATACCCTGTCAATACTTTACCAAATAGGTCAGATTTAGTGTGCAAATATTTCATTTTATAGGTTAGAGAAATTACATATCTTAGTCTGTTCAGGTTGCTATAATGAAATACCGTAACATAGAGTGGGTAGCTTGTAAAGGACAGACATTTATTTGCCACAGTTCTGGAGACAGGGAAGTCCAAGACCCAAGAAGATTTGGGGTCTGGTGAATGTCCACCTTCTGGTTCATAGGTGGTGATGGCACCTTTTATTGTGCCCTTATGTGGTGAAACGGAAACTCCAGCTCTTCAGCCACTTATAAGGATTAAACCTACTCACAAGAGCTGTTGTCCCCATGATCTAATAACCTCCCCTAACCCGCGCCTCCTAACACCATCACATTAGGCTGAATTTGAGGGATACATGAACAATTAATCAATGGCACTTGTTAACATTTTAAAATTAAATTTATTTAAACTGATACATAAAGTCACAAATATTGTGCATACTAGTAGGATACCATATGATGCTTTGATATGCATATACATTGGGTAAAGTTTAAATCAAGATAAACATATGTACCTCTTCAAATGTTTATCATTTCTTTATGGTAAAAACATTCAAAATTCCTTATTCTAGCTTTCTGTAATATGCAGTACATTATTATAGTCAATCAACTGTGCAACAGAACACCAGAAATTCTTATTTCTATTAACTGTAACTTAGTACTCATTGATCAACCTTTCCTCAATCCCTCTACACTCTTCGCAATCTACTCACTCACCACCATTCTACTCTCTAATCTTTCCTTCTTTTTTCTTTAGGTACTGGGTATTGAACCCAGTGATGCTTTACTATTGAGCTACATCCCAAGTCCTTTCCATTTTTTATTTTGAGACAGGGTCTCACTAAATCATCAGGATTGTAGATGTGTACCACTGCACAATGGCTCTGCTCTCACCTTGACTATCAAGACTACTTTTTTAGATTCTCCGTATAAGAGAGATCATGTGGTACCTGTCTTTCTACGTCTAATTTATTTCCCTTATTGTAGTGATCTTTAGATCTGTTCATGCTATCTCAAATGAGGGGATTTCATTCCTTTTATGGCTGAATAGTAAGTACTCTGTTGTGTATACAGACCACAATTACTTTATCTGTTCATCAGTTGATGGATTGTTAGATTGTTTTCATTTCTTGCCTATTGTGAATAATGCAGCAATAAACATGGGAGTACAAATGTCTTTTCAGCAACTGATTTCATTTTCTCTGGATAGTGATTGTTAATATTTGATATTGCCTTTCTTGAAAATTTAGAAAAACAGGTACCAGTCCATAAATAATAATAATAATAATAATTATTATTATTATTATTATTAAACAATAAGTGAAGTACAACCCTATCTACCCCCCCACCTTTTCATACATAACACTTAACCAAACCATTTAGTTGAAATGGCTTGTTCTAATTTGTTATCATGGTAAGAATATGGAAGCAGGAATAATCTCAAAAAACATTAAATACGGTAAAAATTTTTGTGACAGTATTATTAATTCCCAAGAAGATTTTTTATAAAAATAATTTTCAGTAGGTGTCCCATTACTATCAGGGAAATGAGTTTTTCTTTCCCCTACAAAGTAACAGCAGCCAGTAGAAATGCTTAGTTACTGTTTCTACCTTTCACCTATTCTCTATAAGTAAAACCTTTGCCCATATCATGTGCTGCCAACTCTTTCCCCTTTTGAAACTTGCCTGAACATATATAATCTCAAACTATAAATAGAACTGTATTTCATGCTTATATTTTTGAGTAAAACAAAATGCTTCTTTAAGATCTCATGGTAATAAATACTGTGCTGAGGCAGAAGATGGAAGTACAGATAAAGAATGATGCTTTGATAAGGCTATAAAAATTTAAGTTGGAATTGGAATATTCACATGGTCTATCTGAAATGCTAAATAAAGAGATTTCCTTGCCAGAAGTGCTTATCACATGGAAGTGTCGAGTATCCTAAACTAAAATTTAGAATTCCAAACCAACATCCAGTTAATTGTAAAATAAGCCTACCTGTGTCTTTTAATCCAACTCAACAGAAAAAGGGTTGTAGGGGTGTAATACATTAAGTGATGTCTCTCATATACACGCCTAGAGTTCTGGTCTTCCTAATGGGTAGCAAGGCCTATTAGACTTCTCAGATGCCAGAGCAGTATTCCTTATTAAAGGAGTAATATGCCTTGAAATTTATTAAAAAATGATCCCAAATGAAAGGGATGACTGTGGACCACTTGTTTTATGTTTAATCAGTGATTAGGCATTAGTACCACACTCCCCAATAACATAAGTCAGGTTCTTTTCTTAAGAATGTTGCTAAAACCCAGCCCTTTCCTACAATGTGAGAAAATAGCCCATTTTGTGAGTAAATAGATGAATGGTTTCAATACTGAATTTAATTCACAACTGATATCTTGCATATTTTTTTCTTTCTTTCTTTTTTCATTTTTTTAAAGTTAGCTTTGGTAAGGAGAAAACACAGACAAAACAGCTACTTTAAAAAGGGAAACTCAAAATAGTTAAATTTTGAATCATTTTATACACAATAGTAAGCACTGCATACTCATGATCTGTTTGATTTTCCCGAATATCCACCCCAGAAATTTCTCAGTACATAAACTCCTTCTCATAAGTTATGAAGAGCCAATAGATGTTTCCATCTCATTTTCCGTGCACGCTCGCACGTGCGTGTGTGTGTGCGTGTGTGTGTGTGTGTATGTGGTTATGGAACCCATACAATAACAATAGCAAGAAATGTAAATGTTTAGAACAAAAGGAATTCTGTAGTAATTTTATCAATTAACATTTGGAATAGAAAGACTGCTTCAAAATGAGAAGTAGTCCAAGGATAACCAACAGTCAAAAGGAGTCAATGAATTTAAAACGCTATCGATTCCAAAATGCAAATGTTTCAGGAGTCAGGTAAGATAAGAAGGAGGAGATGATAGGAAATGGGGAGAATGGAAGGAAGCCGCCTATTATGAAGCATTTGAGAGAACTTACTTAAAGCAGGAAAGTCAACTTCAGTGAATTTTTGCCATGAAGAAATGAGATCACCCTTCTAACTTTTTGGTATAATTCTCTAATATGGATTTTTATGTACAATGTCTGAATGTTAAATATTGACCTAAAAATTATACAGCCTGATTCAAATATCTATGTACCATATTTCTCTCTGGGCCATAAGTTTGTTACTTCTTCTTTTTTTTTTAAATATTTTTTAGTTGTAGGTGGACACAATATCTTCATTGATTTTATTTTTATGTGGTGCTGAGGATCAAACCCAGTGCCCCACGCATGCGAGGCAAGCGCTCTACCACTGAGCCACAATCCCAGCTCAGTTTACTTCTGAATGAGAATGACATTAAGGCAAAAAACATTTAGAGAAAGAATTCAATGAGGTTAGTAAAATATCACAAGACTAATTGAAGAGAAGTACTGGATGTAAAGAATCAAGAATCTGCAATTAACTTGCATAGAATAACATAAAAAATAACATGGCAAACATATTTAGTATTTTCATTCCTATGGTTCCGTTTGATATAAATAAGTCTTTGATTTAAAATTTGCAAATTTCTTACAGAGGAAACTGTTTTCTTTACCATCAGCAGGTCACAAGAGTATGTTCCAGTATCTTAAACCTTCCAAAAATATTTTTAATCAATGATAAGTATATGCTATTTTCTCAAGAGTCTGATGACAGGTATTGTGTTTGTAAAAAACAAAAATTCTTTCTTCTATGCTACATACATGCTTAAAGTACTGCTTGAATAATAACTCTTAACATCTTTTTGAATGGAATGTTTGGTTACTTCTTCATAAACCAGTAAAATCTTCAGACAATATCTTAATATTATAAGAGATATTCTCTATAATATTAATGGTTTAATTATACACAGAGTTTTTCATAGTGATCTTTAATTCATTTTACATACATTATCTTATTTGAGCCTCAAAAAGTTTTATAGATACAGTTATGAATAAATTGAGTTATGTATGAATGAAACTGGGACTCAATGTCTCTGTATGCCAAACCTTTTGCATTTATTATACATCGCAATATTATAAAGCACACTTGAAGATATTGAAACTACATACAGGGTTATATGGTAACACAAGAGAAAATGAAAGGTTATTTATGGCTATTTGGTGTTTATTTCTGGTATAATATTTAAAAAAACAACAGCAGATCTTTTTCCAGGTATATGTAAAGTGTAAATAATAAACAAATTCACTAACAAATAATATTCTATAACTGGAATTAAAGGACTAGGAAGCCAAGTTCCATGTGAAAAGATGTCATGAGGCCAAAGAAGCATATGATGTCCATTATAGTCAAAAGCATTTTGATGCTAAATCATTGTTAGAACACAATTATTGCCTTTGCTTCACATTCTGTTCTTCTACATTTCAATGCCACCAAGTTCCCCAGGAAATAAGAGGCAGTAGAACACTTCAGGGAATTTTAGCAACCCAGTAATTAACACCCTCCTGCCTGAGATTGGGACCAATCCTCACAAGAAGGAAGACAAGAAGCAAGTTAGATGAGGATCAAATACCATTTTTATTGTACAAACGGCTCTTGGAGGGAACACTGAGTTGTCTCCCATCATTTTTATTGACCTTGATCTCTAAGCATTAGAATATAGGATTAACAGGCAATTGATCAAATAAAGGTATTCTCTTGGGCTTAACTGGACAGAGTATCTCCCAAGAAAAGACACTCTATTCATATATAAGACTACTCATTGTTAAAAAGAGATTTTAGAGGAGTGATAGAAGCAAATATTGACAAATTCCATCTAGGCACAGCCCCAGAATGCCCAGCAGTGCTTTGGCTCACTGATTTCATTCTAAGATACAAGAGCTTCAACTGCAAAGTTATTACTGCCTGATTCAACCAAATATTCCATTCATCCATCTAATTTTCTTTATCCGAAATGTACAATCAGCAAGCAGCATTCTGATTGTTTTTCAAGTTCACCTTTAAAAATGCTCTCAAAAAGATAATACAGTGATCACTCTAACATGAGTATCCTGGTCCTTTTCCAATTGCAATTATAATTCTCATTACATGTTAATTAATTTTCTTCTCCATTTATTTAATGCCTTACTCTTTTGTGCAGCTGATTGTGGTATTAACCAGCCTCCGAAATGCCCCCTATGATCCTCAATTCCTAGTATTAGCATTAATACTAATTCTTAGTTTCCTAGTAATACTATTGATAGTATTATTTCTTTGTTTAATCTCTTCTTAAACTGACATAGAATTGGTCCAATGTAATACAATGAAAGTGACAGCACACAGCTTTCAAGGCTAGGTCTTAAAAGACATTGCAATATCAACCCAGTCTTTTGTATCACTTCTGTTGATATATGGACTCTCCAGCAGCACCATATAGAGACCTGGATGGAGAGAAAGGGACCCTCAGCTAACAGCACCAAATTCCCAGCCATGGGTATGAGCCACTTTGAATACAGATCTGCCAGCTCCACTATGACCTTCAGATGACTGTAGCAGAAATTGACACTGAATTGCAGTCTCACAAGAGATCCTAAGCCAGAATCTCTTAGCCGAATCATGCTCAGGTTCCACAAGCATTGTGAGAAATAATAAATTATTATTATAATTTTAAGTCATGTAATTGCAGAGTGATTTGAATTTAGTTACGGCAATTAATATGGGTTAATATGTTGTCTTCTGATGTGAATCCCCTCTAATTTATAATTAGCTATTACTTAATAATTGTTATTTAAAGAGTACTAACTCCGTGTAAGAAATATTACAATCTATATATAGGTATATATGTAAGTATAAATATAAAAATATAAACTAATTTCATCGTTGATACAAACCTACTATGATCCCCAATTTATAAATGCAGAATCTGGGGCACAGAGAGTAAAGTGATGAATGTTACATAGCTACAAAATATCAGAACTGGGATTTAAACCCAAAGAAGACTAAATTAAGAGTGCCTGTTCTTAACCACTAAACTACACTGTATTACCTCTTGGTCCACAAAGAAGATGAATGAAATCAAGGTTTCTGAGTCTTCCAAACAATAGGAAATTCACTATGCTGAATGTTTTCTTTCTACTATCCTTTTCTCTAACTTGTGAACTAGCCTAGCAACATGTAGACCATTCTCAAAATGCACGTAAGTTGTCATGTGCCAGGACTGACAGAGAAAGGCCAGCAGAGAGATAGTATTAATTACTCCCAGTTCCATCCAATAACTGCAGAGAGATGAATAGGAAATCCCTGTAAGGTGGAGTCAAATTTTACAATGTCAAAATGTGACCTTGACACACTGAAGAAAATTATTATATTGACTTATAATATCCAGTTTCTAAACTCATGACTTTACTTGGTCACTCAGTGATTCAGCAAGTGATTGTCTTCTTTAAATGGTGGTTAGTCATTTCAAGCTTTATATTTTGTATTTCCATTAGGAGATCTAGCATACGGCTTTTGACATGACAATGCAGAAAATAGTGTCTTGATTTAATTTTTTCTCAGGCATAGTTGTCTATTTTGACAAAAATAGAACCTTTGTTAAATTAGTAAACTGTGAAAAGAGCTGTCATATTAACCAGTTATTGTTTTCTAAACATCTTCTTTAATGTCATATGAAATGTACAAATAATGATTTCTGCCAAAACAGAAAAAAAAGTAAAGCAAATGATTCAGTTAAAAAAAAATCAACATTGGAGATTATAATTACACATGGATCAAAATTCCAACTCTTAAGAAGTATATGGCAAGAATAAATAATGCACACATTCTATAATCTTATTTTATCCCATAAACTATCTTGAAAGTCAATATGATTGTGAAGCCTTAAGACCTATATTGAAGTCCACTTCTATCACTTATTAATTTGAGTTAAACACCATGTGTAGCTATTATTGTTTAAACGTTTTACCTCCCTCCCATAAGAGGATTACATTCCCAACAGTTGTGTTGCCTACTGTGAAATAAGTATAAATCTCCACCCCACTGGTATTGGGCTCCACCATGTGACTTGTGTTGGCCAATGGCATGTCAGCAGAAATGGCATTAGCTAAATCCAAACAGAAGCTTTAAAAGTCATTATGTTTTTACAAGCTGACTTGTTCTTTCTTCTCTGAAATGCAAACTGCATGTTTGAAATAAGGGCTGTTCCTTCATACTGAATCCTTAAATAAGCAATTAATAACACTCATGAACATATAATGTGAAAAAGAAAATAATTCTTATTGCAAATCACTGAGATTTAGGTTTTTAAATCCACAAACACACAAGCTAAGAAATATATGCTATCTTGTTTTCTATTTATGAAAGATGTATAATAATCTTAGATTTATAATATCAACCTGAATACATGGAAATGGTATCTAAAATTATGTATGAACTTTAGAGAAATATAGAATAATTAAAGAAAAGAATCATCATTTTATTTGAAATGAGATTTTATGATTTTGAAAGATATTTTGAGTTCAAAAGAATGAATTCTAAATCTGGTCCTACCAAACCCCTGTTTCACTGATCATCTTTGCATTTCAGCTGTCACACGTATGGTATGAAGGCAATAATAGCAGTTCCATCTTCCCTCAAGTGTTGGTGAGTAGCTCAAGTGATGACCTCAGAGTACCTCTGATATAGATGAGAAAACATAGATCTAGAGAAGAATCACCTTGATTTGGAGTCCTGACTCCACTTTTTACCAGTGGTGTGAAAATAAATGTATCATAACACTGATGTTATTTTATTTAAACACAGTATTATTTAAAGATTCAAGGGAGACAATGTAATTGATTATATAAACGTGATTTATTTCTCTCATCATCAATGCTGTACTCTATCTTAGTGCCTTAAAGAAAAAGTTTTCTTAAATATACTCTGTTTACATAATAGAATAGGAGGGGTGGGGGAAGAGCCACTAGTTTCAGAAACAAATCCAACCTCAACTTTGCCATATGTAGTTGTATGATCTTAATATTTTCTAATACTTGTTGTATATTAAATTCATCACCTGTAATATGAGTACAGGATAATATTTTAGGGTGATGTTTATTTTTGTGAATAAACAAATTCATAGATTTAAGTGCTTGGCATCCAGTACTGCTGCTACCTTTTCCAGTAAGAACTTTGCAAACTAGTATCATAAGTCTGATGAAATAGAGTGCTCTAAATGTTAAGGTGCATCTGTGAACAAAGATATTCATCAGAATTCAGTACGGAATGCATTGATTCCCTGAGCTATTTTCCTAAAAATTACTCACTCACTTTTAAATATTAATTTGCATACAATACAATTTTTATCTGTATTGTTTGATCTTCCTCTTCAGATATCTTGTAATAATTTGGTAAACAAATGAAAAAGAATCTTCTTGGCCAAAATAAAATATATCAGTAGGCAGTTTAGAAAGTAATATGCAGGATAATTTCGTGAAATATTGATAATACAGCATTAGTCATGCAATACTTATCTACATGTTGGGTACTAAGTTGTTTGCTGCTATGTCACTCAAAAAATTCTCTAATTAATATAAGCTGTAAAAATGTCCTGATATACATTTCACTCTGTCATCAGCATTAAAAACATCAAAACAATATGACTGACTCGGTGTTTATGGACTGATAATGCTTAGAAGCAGAAATTCTCTGTTTCTCTCTCTCTTTCTATACACACACACATACACACACACACACATATTCTCTCTTTCTCTTTGGTATTTATTACATAGGTTAATAGAGCAAAAGTGATGTTATAAAAGTCAATTCTCATTTATCTGGATTTTTTTCCAAATACTATTTGGGAATAATGTTTTATGTAATTCTGTACTAGGCAGAAGTGAAGAAAAAAACATAAAAGATTCATTTATTTATATTTAATTGAAGAAAGAAAACCTGACACTGTTTGCTAAAACCTGCACAGCTGTTAATTCAGAAACTGGCATGGGGTATGGGGCATTGAGAAAAGACAAACAGATATGTATAGAGAAAGCTGGGAGCAGGTAGGACACTGTCCTCTGATGGAGGAACAATGACCCAGAGCTAGCTAAGCATGTTTATTATATAGTTTTTACCATCAAAAGTTTATTGAAGGATTGAGACAGGACAATCACGAGTTTGAAGCCAGCCTCAGCAACAGCGAGGCACTGAGAAACTCAGTAAGACCCTGTCTCTACATAAAACACAAAATAGGGCTGGGGATGTGGCTCAGTGGTTGAGTGCCCCTGAGTTCAATTCCCAGTACCAAAAAAAAAAAAAAAAGTTTATTGGAGGGAAAGTTTCTGCAAAGCAGGAAATCTGAAGGATGCAACACTGGTGAAACATTAGAATTATCTTGTTATCCTCAGAATTCTCTATCCCCAGGAGCTGGTGCCTGAGCTCAAGGTCCAGACTTATATAACTCTATGCCTTTGCAGAGAGTTTCCTCAGGCCAGGTGTCACCATAGCAACTGGGCAATCTTGACCTGCACCTTTGTACAGAAAATTCCCACCATAAACACAGCAATGAGGCAATCAGATGTTCAGTAAGTATTAGTAGAGTTTGAAGAAATATGCATGAGAAAAATATGAAACAAATTATAAAAAGTTATCCTGGTGACCATATATTTTTCTCAGCATAGTTGTTGAAATAAATTGATACCTATTCAATGAATTAAAAGTAATATGCATAGTAGTCCTTCAATACCCAGGGATGGTTGTTTGAAAGTGATCTTGTTCTGCAAAGCAAGCTTGGTTACAGAAAAAGAGAAGAGATAAAAGGATCCAAGGATTTTCAGAGTCTAAATGTTGGTTCTTGCTTGGGGTGTTTTAATTTCAATGTGTAGAGAATTCTGTACTGAAAATCTGAAGACCAAAGAGCAAACTTCTTCAAAGTAACAAAATGCTTTATAATTTTTTAACATCATTATTATATCAAAATGATAAATGTTTATAGTATTTTCTAAGACAATACTTGAAATCAGTTAAATAGTTTTGCATATTGAGATTGCTTTTTATTTTTTAAATTAGGTACAATATTTACATGAAATTAATCTATAGTAAACAATAAGAATGGAAAATTGGTAACATTTTGTCAACTGTGCATCTGAAAAGATGAAATAACAATTGTAGATAAACTTTGACCTATCTGTTATAATTAATCCCTAAGAGTTTTAAAACTAAGGAAATAATAATTTGAAGGATTAGAGGTGGTTCATATGTCAACTGAGCAATTTAATTTACTTGGAATTGATAAGGTTAGTATCTGATATAATGTTGCAGGCTCTTTATATTTCATTCTTTAAATGACATTCATGAAAGTTATACACTTTAAATGACATTCATGAAAGTTGTATTTATTTATTTATTTATTGGTACTGGGGGTTGAACTCAGGAATACTCAACCATTGAGCCACATCCCCAGTCCTATTTTGTGTTTTATTTAGAGACAGGGTCTCACTGAGTTGCTTAGTGCCTTCCTGTTGCTGAGGCTGGCTTTGAACTCGTGATTCTCCTGTCTCAGACTTCCAAAGTGCTGGGATTATAGGCATGCACCACCACACCTGGCTGAAAGTTGTACACTTTAAATGACATTCATGAAAGTTGTACGATACAGTGATGGCACCAATATACACATATTTGATATTTTTAGCTATCTATAATCTTTATACAATTATCCATCTCCAACTATCCTCCTTAAAGCTGGAAGTCAAATAAGATCTAGATCCAAGTGTTTTGTATTATGCGTCCTCTCCCCATCTCAACACCCCCATCTGCAACCTCCACCACCCCTTGCAAAGTTCTAATACCTTAGTGCATTTTAATGAGACTTTTCTTTGCAAAGAAATGATTTGACAATCCCATTAGCATTCTACCACACAAAAATATTGTGTAGTTAATTCTAGCCCTCATATCAGAAAATAATCAATAATTTTGTCTTCTTCATTTGTGATTGGCAACTTGGTCCACTATTTAGCTATAGGGAGAGAAGATTAGTGATCATAATGATCTCCAAATTCCATTTGTAGTGTTATGGAGGGTTCAGTGTAATTTCTATTTATAATTAGTTAGGATTTTGTAATGATAACAATAAAAATAGTTTATTACATTGGAGTGCATACCTATCTTCAATATAACTAAAAATTGAAAATCTATATAATCAAAAATCTGTTTATCAATAGCAATCATTAAGGAAAAAACTAATTTCATGGCTAACTTTTCATAACACTGACCTACATAACCCCTTTCTTTTGCTATGTTACCAAAAATCTCATAAGGAAATGTTGACATACATCTAAAACTGCAGTGTTCTCTTCTTTTTTACACCTCCCTACCACACACACGCATTAAGTACTCTAGAGACACAGAGGACCTCTAAAAATTGCAGACATAATTTAAGTGATAATAATTTTTATTTTACAAGAAATATACTACTTTAAATTGATTCTATTTAGTTATACATGATGGTAGAATCTATTTTGATGTAATTATACAAGCATAGAATATATCTTATTCTAATTAGGACCCCATTCCTGTGGAGGTACACGATGGTGAGATTGACTGTAGTGTATTCATATATGTACATAGGAAAATTATTTAAGATTCATTCCACTGTTTTCCTTTCATTCCATTCATTTCCACTGAATTTCTATTATCCCACTCTACCCCCCTTGTTGTGGGTTAGCTTCTGCATAAGAAATATACTTTTATTTGACTAAAGACATGGTGTTATTTCAAGATTTTTATTGTTTTCCTTCACCATCCATCTTCAAATACCCTCTTCAATCCTAGAAGCCAGACTAATCTGGATCCAGGTGTTTGTTCTTATAGGTATTATGATTGCATTCCTCTCTCTGACCATCATCCCCAACTATTACAAAGTTCTTATTTCTTAGTGGATTTACTGACAGTTTTCTTGGCACAGAAAGGATGCACCTACTGACTTTCTGCATTATAAAGAGAGACCCACAAGGTGGTATTGTAGCACGTTCCTGTAATTCCAGCAGCTTTGGAGGCTTAAGCAGGAAATCCGCAAGTTCAAAGCCAGCCTCACCAATTTATTTTTTTTTAAATTTTATTTATTTATTTATTTATTTTTAGTTTGATTTTAAAATTTTTTATTAGTTTATTTAATTGCATTTCAAGTCATAGTACATATATAGAGCTCAGTTTTTCCATTTCCCTGGTTACAAACCAGATAAAGTCACACCAGTTGTGTCTTCACACATGCACCAAGGGTAGCGATGACGATCTCAATCAACCATCTTTACTATACCCATTCCCCTTTCCCACTCCCCACATCCCCCATGCCCTGTCCAGAGTTCCTCCACTTTTCTTATGTTTCCCATTCCCACCCCCCTTATGTATCAGCATCCACCAATCAGAGAGAACATTCGGCATCTGGTCCCCTGGGATTGGCTTGCGGTACATATACACAATGGAATGTTATTGGGCAATAAGGGAGAGTGGAATTGTGGCATTTGCAAGCGGATGGATGGAATTGGGGAACGTTGTGCTTGGTGGGGTCAGCCTCACCAATTTAACAAGGCCCTAAGCAAGTTAGCGAGACCCTGTTTTGAAATAAAAAATAAAAGGTTGAGGGTGTGGTTCATTGGTTAAGCACCCCAGGTTCAATCCTTGTGCTATAGCAAGAGTGGATTGAGATAACATGCAGTGTATACATATGTGATGACTAATGTAGTTTTACTAGACAATAAGGAAATTTCCCTTTGCTTATTTACACATTCATTCATGGAGTCAGTAAATATCTACGAGTATTCAAAAGGAAAATGTGCTGTTTACTCAGGTATTAAATGAAACATACATGCCAGTAATGAACTTCAGAAAATACAATGAATATTAAAAGAACATTTTTTTGTTAATTTTGGGAAGTGAGAACAGCAAAGTAAGCAACCTAAGTCTTCCTGTTAAATGGCTTACAATCTAGTATAAATGAGTAAGTGTAGTTGTATGAAAATAAAAACCAGGAGAGGTAAGATGGGTAAATAATAAAACTACTAAAAGGAGAAATATGATGTCATACCAAAAAAATTTAAAAATAACTACAAGAGCTAGTAAAGAAGAGTAAATTTTTCTTGATTTGATGATCACTATTACAGTTCAAAAATATCATAGAGGCAGCAGCATGCAATTAAATTAGAGGCAAGAAAAGAGGGATTAGGAGAGAAAAGTCTTCCACAGAGAAGATGTAGAAAGAGTATTACATGAGGTTGGGCGAGGAAATGGATGAAATTCTTCTTACATGTGCTCAGTCATGACTTTGCATATAAAAAGAAGCTGGCTGTGATTGCCAGCTCCAAAGTGTGAGTTCACATCCCCCCTCCTGCATTCACTGGCCATGTGACCTTTGTGAGTGATTTGCCATCATTCTGATGCAGAAGCTCTACTTCCTCTTATGTGATTTTTAATTTGTAGAAATATTATAAACAAACAACACAAAACATTAAAGCATTATGTTTTGTCCTGTCTTAGTGTCAGTATTCAGGATCTTTTTAAAAATTAGGAAAACTTGCAATGTAGTTGAAAGGGCTAGTTATCGACATGATTATCATCAGTCCAGCATTTTCTTAGTAGGTTTACTTAAAAGATGAAGTGGATAGATTTTGATATCTTCCCAGTCCAAAATACTTAAAATACTAATAAGATAAGAACTTTAGTGAATATAATTAAATGTAACATCCATTTTCTGGTCTGCTGTAAACACAGGTCACATGAGAGTTATGAGCAAGAGCTCCAGTGACGACCTAGTGACAAAACTCTTCAGCCATCCTGTTTCCCAGCACCTGGTGGTAGTGAGCTCAGTTACGCTTTCTCTTTTGAAGTCCTGTGCACATTTTATTCCCAGAAGACTGTAACTAAGTCCTCTCCTTTGTCTTTGACCACTGTTTTTCTGGCTTCTGATGAAACCATTTCCTTCTCTCCTGCCTTAAGCAGGAACTTTCTTCAGTCCCTTGACTTTTGTAAGGTATTATAAAATTGGTGCCTTCACCATAAAGTTCATAAAGTTTCTCTCTAAAAATATATGCCTTACAAAACTAAATAATATACACATACAGTATATATGTATTATATATATTGAATATAAAATGGTAGAAAATTTATTCCCTCTTGAAGATGAAATTATATAGCCCAAGAGATTGAATTTCACATCTTATCTCCAGGTCTTACCTTTTCCTAAATACTCCAGTCTCATTTTTCAACCTCCTAATAGACTTTACCATCTGAAAGTCCTTCCTGGCACCTCAACATTAGCATGCTTAAAAGATAATGTATTGCCTTCCTCCGAAACAAAATTTTACTTGAATCCTTTTTTAGTTTATGGTTTCATCCTTTTTTTCATAAAAAATAATACCAAAATTATACACACTCCACTTTTATGTTTTTAAATAATATCACATACACCCTTTATTCCCCTTCCTACCATCATAATTCAAAAGTTTGTCAATTTGTATCTGAACATTGCTTTAACATAATGTGTTTTCTATTTGTCTCTACTATTTCCATAAAATCATATTTGGTCAGAAATTTCTTTTTTTTTTTTTTTAATTTTTTTTTTAGTTGTAGATGGACACAATGTCTTTATTTTATTGCTTTGTATGTGGTGCTGAGGATCGAACCCAGGGCCTCACGCATGCGAGGCAAGCGCTCTACCGCTGAGCTACAATCCCAGCCCCTGGTCAGAAATTTCTTTTCAAACCTACCTCAATATCAAGCCTCTCTTTGATGCTCCAAGTAAATACCTCAGACATTTATAAAATGTAGAACACACTAAACACAGTATTCTGCCTTGATTTTTTTATATTAAAAAACAATATCTCTCCAAGAGGGAGTGGCTAGGGATATAGCTCAGAACTCGAAATGTGTGGTTTGCTTGTGTGAAGTGCTGACTTCAATCCTCCATATCACAATTTTTAAAAAAGTGGAACTGGCTCTGAAAACCAGCACTTTGCCAATGGAGAGAGTATACTTGATCTAGCACAGAAAATGAAAAATCTAGCCATGTTTTCCCCATTTGCTTCCCGCCAAAACAAATGGGAAAAGCCAGAAAATTAATAGGTAAATCCTGCATATGAGAGCCCAGAAAGACTTGGTTATCTCTCTATACTTGCATGGCTGATCAAGAGGCTGCACATATGTACAGAGGAAATCCAAGCAGGCACAACAGAAACTATAAAACAGAATAGTTGAGTAAACTTTGAAATGTGCTCCAAACACATTGGTAAAGCATAATTACTTTCTGTTTTGTTATGTTTGAAGGTAATGTATGATCAGGTACTGTGTGACCACTAAGTTATGTAGAGACCAGGGAAGTCCCCTAAGAAGCCAAGAAAAACAGGCTAAAATTAGATTCTTCAAAAAATATTAAGCAGAGACATTAGTGGTTGTACACCATGAGAAAGATGCCTTTCATATTTATTTCAAATGAGATTATCCTCCAATTTTCAAATTTATTATGTAAATTCCAACTGGATATTTATTTGAATTTTTAATAGATATTTTATAGTTAATTTTTCCAAAGTGAAACTCTTTATTTTGTTCTCCAAATTTTGTCCCCATTGTTCACTCTTCTTCATTTAAGTAATGGTGCCAATATTTACTCAATTTTCCAAAGAATGTATTTAAGGGTCATTTGTTTATTCTTTTCTCATATCAACCTATGGTTAATTCTGGCCAATTTAACCTCCAATAGGAATGTGTACTTCCATTTCTACTGGCACAGATTTAACATTGATCACTGTTATCTATTGCCCTCGCCTACTGAAAAACCAAACCAAATCACCACCAGAAACAACAAGTCCTTATGAGTTGCTTTTTTTCCTTTCCCTTCTATTCTACCTCCGCATACTAAATTCTAGTCTTATATTATTTTAGTTATTCAAACACAGGAAGTTATTTTCCTTTTCAAGGCTTTTGTGCATGCTGTCACCTTAAACTGGAAAATTCTTTGCCCTTTCTATTTTCACTTTTCACATGATCTATATATTTCATCCTTGCTATGATTCTTTCTCCAAAAGGACTTCTCAACTTCCCTCAGTCATTGAAACATCTTTTCTGTATACCCACATTGCTGTCTTATTTTTCAAATTTTTTCTTTCCTTCATAGCACTTATAATTATTTGTCATCATTGAAAGGTTCACTCTGAACTGGACACAACACATTTCATGTAACCAAGGGATCTTTATTCATGGGGGGCAGTGCAAGTGGATGCTCGCAGGGATGTTTTCTTATAAGTTAGGAGCACTTTTTAGACAGTCTTTTTGCTTCTGTGACTTAAAGACCAGACCAGAACAATTGCAGAGGAAGAAAGTTTATTTAGCAGCTCATGGTTTCAGAAGTCTCATTCCATAGACAGCAGGCTCCACTACTTGGGGCTCAAGGTGAGGCAGGACATCATGGCAGAAAGGCATAGGAAACTAGCTCATATGATGACCAGATAGCAGAAAAAAGAGACTCCACTCTCCAGATACAAAATATATACCCCCATATGAGGCTCTTCCTTCAGCCACATCCCACTTGCCGCCAGTTGTCATTCAGTTAATACCATCAGGGATTAATTCACTGATGAGGTTAAGGCTATAACCCATCGTTTCTCCTCCAAACTTTCTTGCATTGTCTCACACATGAGCTTTTGAGGGACACCTCAAATACAAATCTTAACATAGTACATTTTGCAATATGACTTTTTACCTATAAAAGAAACTTCAACATGACAAAACTGTTTCTTAATCACTTTTTCTCTTCCCGTTGTCAATATTAGTATTCAATTAGCAGTAATTAAAGCAAATAATCAAAGATTAACTGCCACAATTCAGCCATACAACAGTAATTTTCATTTTGGTTCCAACCGTTTCAATAGTGGTCTGTGTGGTCTTTTTCCCCTGTGGTTTCTTCCAGAATGGGTTTTTAATTATTCAAAGTAGACAGAAACTAGCTTTCTCAATCCATATGAAGAAAAGTGAGATTTGCAAGTTTCTAAAACTTGGAAACGATATCACTTAGAGTACTCTGAATCTGGAAAAAGTTTCAGCAAAATTGGCTGTTACCAAGTTGGAATAATATGGCAATCTATTAGATTGGCTAGTCATCACTAGATACTTCCAGCTTAAAAGGTTAAGATTGAGCCTGTGAATTCAGATATTCACACCTGACTTATTGTTGTTTCTAACAAACCAATCCTATTTTTAGAGATAAAGTCAGGGAACACCCAATTTTTTCACATTCTAAATCATATTCTAATCTCCAAATCAGTTGCTAATTTATCTATTGTCAAATATTTTGCCTCAAAATGAATGCAGAGAAACTTATTACCTGAGTTCATTTTATACAACCACTTTGACCTAATGGTGTTTGTAAATAAAGCATTTGCATAATGAGCAATATTTATAAAAGCCAATTATCACTAATATGTGTGACCTCTTGGCATCAAGTAAGTTAATAACCTTTCAAATGTGGACCGGATTACATAAGGATAAAATAAAACTTAGATATGATAAAAAATAAAGGCTCCTTGTATACATAAAAATAAAGGTTATTTTATATTTTGGCTGAACTTCCACAAAATATTAATTAGATATATGATTTCAATTAAAAATTCATTCTGGATCTATTTTCAAATAAAGAACATTAAACAAGAGTCATGTGGAAATGATTAACTAGATACAAGAGCCTTATATTTACCAAGTAATGTCTAATGAAGCAGAATTAACTTTAACATTAAATTCTAAGGTTCAAATATTTCAAGAACATTAATTTGCAAAATGCCATATACAGCTTATCTAAAGATCGCTACTAGATTTTGCCTGTAATCCCAGTTGCTCAGGAGGCAGAGGCCATTGGATTGCAAGTTCAAAGCCAACCTCAGCAAAAGCCAGGCACTAAGCAACTCAGTGAGACTCTGTCTCTAAATAAAATATAAAAAAGATTTTGAGTTTTTGTTGATTCATATGTAGTCAATATTAATAAACAATAATTAATAGTAATAATACTTAATCAGGTTGAATTTTGATCTAATTTTTAAATGACCATAATAAAGTTGTTTTCATATATTTAATTCAGTTTTTTTCATTATGTTATCAAACTAATTTATTTCACCTAATGCTGGTATAACTACAGTTTACTCTATTAAGGCACTTTCATTTCTGTATATTGCATTTTAAATTGTTTATTTACAGTTAGGCTGCCATGTTAGATGACATATAGCATTGTAATATATGAGATAATATAACAGAACTGATTCTGTATTATCCTGTAAAGTACTAACACAAAATATACTGACTCTGACTTTTACTTCACTACTGTACTCTATCCTATTTGAATTATTAGGCATCAAAATTCAATTCTCCAAAACATAAATAGCATATCAAATGTTTTTCAACACTGATAACATTACCATAGGTTTGCTTTTGTCTATCTGGTCTAATCCTGGACTAAATTGCCCAAGGAGAGTTAAATGCTGTGAATAATCCACTCAGATCTTCAACTGTCTCTTCAATTTTTAGTGACCTTAACCCCATATGACCTTAATTTTCACGATTCACACATCTGGCCTTCTACCTTGGCATCTCAGGCTGCTATTTTATTTCCATTCATCAATGATCTGTGTAAGTTATTTTCTTGCTGACAGAATCACATATCCAATGTTCTCAACACTTTGCTTTGGTGACCACCAACTAATGTAACCAAATATGTGCAAAAATTTAATTTTTAAACATCTGCCGGCTGGGCATGTTGGCACATGACTGTAATCCCAGTGGCTCAGGAGGCTAAAGCAGGAGGATCATGAGTTCAAAGCCAGGCTCAGCAACATAGCAAGGCCCTGAGAAACTCAATGAGACCCTATCTCTAAATATAATATAAACAAGGGCTGGGATGTAGCTCAGTGCTTAAGTGCTCCTGAGTTCAATCCCCAGTACCAAAAATAAAACAAACAAACAAAAAATCTGGCCATGTGAAAGCCCACTAAGAGATACCTGCATGATATAAAATATTACTTTCTAAACATACATGAAGTCTAGTGGTGAGGCACAATATACAAGGTAAGTAAAAGATGAGACTAAGGTTAGGACTTATTTCTGATTCCTGACTCAATGATTCTTGCTGCTCAGATATTAGAAAAATGATTTTTCATACAAGTGATTTGATATCATGAATTAATTATCCTTTACTCTTTATACTGAAAGATTGTTCTACAAATGAAATGTGAACAATTTAAGGGAAGACTGAGGATAAGTCAAATAAGTTTATTTAAACACAGCAAGTAATGAAATGATAAGAGATTTCTAATAAAATCATAAAATGTCTACCTTGGAAAATAATGGTAAGTCCTAAAATAAGATCAAAACTTGCACATTGAAATCTAAGAATATGTACTCAGGCAAGGTTAGCTGAGTCCAGAGAGGACAATAAAACCTTACTATGAAAAAAATGTTACTGTAAGCATATTATATTAGTGAAAATAAAGTTTAATAAACTAATATGACATAACATAATCAAGAGTCAATCAAAGTATGAAACTTAATTCCACACATCTTTATATAGACATAAGTATGTTTAATGACCTGAATCCTACACTTTGAAGGTAGATTTAAATATTATCATAAACTTCAGTCTCTCATCATGAGAGACATGGGCTTTTTGAAGATTACAAAAGGAAGTAATTTAGGTCAAAACAGGTTTTTAAATAGCTTCCAATACTCCTTTTCCATGTACAACATCCATGTACAGTGTCACACATCACGTTTTCATAGATTACTCCCCATATCCTGACTTTTTAGCAAGACTTTGTTTTTATCATCAAAAAGCTTTGTCAAATGTGCTGAAAAGTATATACTACCTAAATTGAATATAGCAAGTAATGATGTTAGTAATTTTATTTCTGCTCCAAATATTTCTTTTTTGCTCATTTCTCAATTTTGTAACTTTTCAGATTGCTTCACCAACTTTTTAAGCTTGAGGTCAGTAGGCTGAAATGCTCAGAGATAGTTAACTTACAACTCAAAGCCTGAAGACTATATCATACCCTCTCAGAGGGATCAAACATCTTTAAAAACACAGCTGAAGGGCAGAGGGGGAAAAATGGGTCAAAATTTTTGTGTTTGTGCTATTTTCAGTGGAAACATCCCTTTTACCAAAAACCTCTGAACAGCAGTTAGCTATCAATTCTGTAAGAGTCATCACATGGCTAAGAGCAAAAGACAAGGCTTATGCTACAGCACAGGAAGCTATGTGTGCGGCTGTTCCTGAGATGGTAGGCCTTGGGCTCTGAAGGGCACCCTCGGGACAAGAAGACCCTATGCTCTCCTCAAGCTCTGTGTTCCTTCCTTGAAGGCTTCTCCCCACACATACCAACACACAAAATCTTTTCTCTACATCTTTTGTTCTTTTCATATTTTTGTTGAACTACAATATAAAAAACATTAGTAAACTTTTAAGTACAAGTTATAAATCAATTGCTCAGTTTTCAGAAACTAAACATACTCTTATAACCAGCATCTGGATGAGAAACAGAATATTCAAACATTCTAGAAAAGAAAAGTAATAAGTTGAAAGGAACATTTTTATAAAAGAAGCATGAATATGTTAATTACAATATAGAGGAGGAAGGTAATACCCTTCCCAGTTATCTGTGTGTAATGACTATAATATACCATTTCCAAAAGTGGGATCATGAATGACTTCCTAAGGCATATTTTTGAATTTTTTAAAAAGCTATTGTGGTAATAATAATTTTGTGACATATTTAACTAAGGCTGGTCTAAAAGGTTTATCACCTAAAAGATTTGCACACATTTAGATTCTAGGGTCTATTGCTAGATGATACTCAAATCAGGAGATGAATGAGGAAAATACTTCATTTCCATTCTGGAGAAAGATATGTGTGTGTGTGTGTACACATATATATATATATATTTTCTGAATAAAACTCAGTTGGATTAACACATGGCCTCTCTCCAACTTTTCTACTTTTTCCTCCATGAAGGGAATCACTGATTGATAAATTTTGGACAAATGAAGTTAATAGTAACTCTGCCCTTTTCTTGGGAGCAAGTGGAACTGGTTATGTGAATTTGCCACACAAAACCTATCACTACGAAGAGGAGAGGTCACCTTGATTTAATGCACTGCTATTGTTGTCTTGGAATTTCTTAATAATTTTCTTCAACATTGTGTTCTGAAAGTGCAGTCTGATGGGAAAACAGAGCCAGCATGTGAGCAGAGATCAACACAGTATGCTTTCCCATCATTGTTGCTGTCCTGTTAGCATATACTATTCACAATACCCTCTGAGCACAGGGGTCCTATAGCCTCTCCATGCAAGAGAGTTTGGCATGATTCAAAGTGAGATCAAGGTACGCCTGTTAACATCTTGCACTGAAAAAGAGAGATGCTGACTACCTCCTGGGGCCAGTTTTCCTTTGAATGCAGAAAGAAGGCAATAGTATTATAAAAATAGAGAGAAAACTGAAGAAACCTTTCATATCCTTTTTTATTTACATTACCTGTCTGTATTAGGCAACCACTACACTAAAATGATGATATAAAGCAAGGGAGAAAATAAAATAATCCTTAGATTGTTCTTCTTTTAATCATTCCTTACTCATCAGTAAGCCAAAGGCAGAGTGTGGTAGAATGTGCACCTATCAATAAGCAAAATAAAAACCACTAAATTAGTTTTATGCATTATTTACACAGTTGTAGTACAAACAAATTACATATGTATGTAGGAGCTGTGTAATTTTGATAGTTCTATGACTGAATTAAATTCTCTTTTCACTAATAATGGGCATTATAATACAAAAATAAATTGTCAAGTTTAGGCTAATAATTTAAAATTTTACTTTTTAATTAAAATAGCATTAAATAACAAATGAAAAT
The DNA here is from genome assembly GCA_004024805.1 of Geosciurus inauris. Lineage (NCBI taxonomy): Eukaryota > Metazoa > Chordata > Mammalia > Rodentia > Sciuridae > Geosciurus > Geosciurus inauris. The sequence goes on from PVHX01011780.1 coordinate 54,445, forward strand.
TACTATAACTGAGAAAGAAATATCATGCAAAAAAAGGAAAAACTATGTATCTGGATCTGTAATGGTATTTTTCAAATTTTTTTTTCTTTTTCTTTTTTATCCAGGGGCATTCAACCACTAAGCCATATCCTCAATCCTTTTTTTGAATTTTATTTAGAGATACAGGTTCATTGAGTTGCTTAGGGCCTTGCTAAATTGTTGAGGCTGGTTTTGAACTCACAGTTCTCCTGCTTCAGGCTCCCAAGCTGCTGGGATTACAAGTGTGTGCCACTTCACTCAGCCATTTTTTCCAAATTTTTAAACAAGTGGCCATCCATTTTCATTTTGCACGAGGCCTCACATAGACTAGCTGACCCTGGAGGCAAGGATTCTGCTCCTTTAGAGTCAGATCCAACTCCCAATAGGGAAGCTTGCTATTATGACTAAGTGGGTAATTCTACTTCTTTTCCTGAATTAATAGGCAAAACATTTGATTCTCACACTGAGCTGTATTCACCAACCTTGTTTTCAGAAGTAATAAAGATGATATTTGCGATATGTCTGCTACTTTTTAATCTCATTTTTCCATTTGTTCAAAATCAAGTTGGAAAGAACAATGCTATTTTTTGAGCCTTCCCAGTGATCCTAACATCAAGTTTAGGCTAATAATTTAAAATTTTACTTTTTAATTAAAATGGCATTAAATAACAAATAAAAATTACTATAACTAATTGAAAAAGAAATATCATGCAAAAAAAGGAAAATTTATGTCTCAGGATCTGTATGTAGGAAGATCCACAGATGTATCTGATTAATTCCCACCTCCAGAAATGATGGAATCTTCATAAAATCCATGGATTGTACCAAAGTCAATTTCCTTACGCAGAAATTATACTTCGTTAAAATTAGGTAAAGCTGTACTTGTGACTTGCTTGTACATTCTTTTGCAACTTATTATGGGTCTATAATTATTTAAAAATAAAGATAATAATAATTATAAATTTATTAGTTTTATTGTAATAAAACTACTGCATGCTGTATATTTGCCTAAACCTGAGGATAACACTAATGGTATTTAAATTAATAATAACAATTAATTTTTGGTACATTGAATATGTGCCAAATGTTACATTAACACAGAATATAGTACAAGTAATGCTTAAGTACTGGGTATCCAATGAAAATTTGAGTAAAAACATAAGTCAGCAGGTAAATAAACTATATTATTTTGAGCCGCAAAAGTGGAAAAGGCATTACTGTATTTTTATAGTCATTGAAAGGAACAAAATTACAAAATGTATTTTGTTTTAATGGCTGGAAAGAATTAGTAATATCACAAATTCAGAATAAAACTTGACTTAAACTATTAGTACAATGCTAAGCTAGTATATTTATTTCCCGAAGTTCAAAAATAATTTTAATTACATTGCAGCCATCTTTTGGGAATATGAAATTCCAATTATAAAGTCAATATTAGTAATTTCCTTTGGTTTATATTGAATATCACATTGACTTATGAAGCCAAGTGTTTCAATAACTGTTTCTTTTTTTGAACCAAGATAACTAATCTCTGTGTCCAGTAAAGGCCACTCCTCAAAGAAGGGAATTTCAGAAAATTAATACCAAAGTTAATAGCCTGGTAATTCTTTTACAACATTATTCAATGATGTGTGAATTTATTTGTTCACACATACATAAAATATCAATTGTTATGGTACATAGTTACACTTTTGGAAAAATCAGATAATTAAAAGAGCTCAATTTTGTAGTCAATATTTAGAGAAAAACATTTCTTAGTAAGTATAAGAATTCAGATTATGTAGTTGTACAATATGCTTTATTTTTAAATAAAATTCACTTTTGTTATTAAAAATATATATCTATCTATAATTTCAAGATCTTCTATTATATTAAAATTCTCACTCAGCTCACAAATAGTTTCATAATACTTGTGTTAGCCCATTTTTCATTACTATAACAAAGTATCTAAGTCTACATAACTTTATAAAGAAAAAAGATTTATTTTGGCTCATGGCTCTGGAGATTCTGGAGATTCAAGATTCACAGAATCTATCTGCTGATGGCCTTCTTGCTGCCAGATTCCCGGGGTGCTACAGGGCAGCACAGAGCAAGAAATAGGGATTATGCATATGTTTGTGTGTATATGTGTGACCTCTGGGCACTTGCTTCCCACCCCCCTTCTTCTTCCCCACCCCTTCCCCCTTCTTCTTCCCCTTCTTCCCCTTCTTCTCCTTCTCCTCCTTCTCCTCCTTCTCCTCCTCCTTCTCCCCCCACCTCCTCCTCCTCTTCCTCCTCCTCCTTCTTCTTCTTCTTCCTGTCCCTCCTTCCCTGCCTCCTGCTCTCTCTCTGTCTTCTCATAAAGCCCTCAGAATTCAATCATGGAGACTTTACCCTGATTATTTTATCTAATTATAATAATTTTTCAAAGACCTCACTTCTAATGTACACCATATGTTTTTTACCCTCTTAATAGCTCACAATGGGGATTAAATTTCAGCACATTGGACTCTTAGAAAACACAAACCATATCCAAATCAAACAGGACAATAAACCATATAACTTTTCTTCAAATAAGGCTTAATTTTGTTTCCTTATTTCCATTATAATAGTTTGGCTCAATGCATTCATTTCATCCAAGATAACTTTCTTCTCTATATCTAGCAAAATCACCTTATGTTTTAAAGTTTATCTTAGCAATAAGAACTCATAGCTATGATCACCTGTGTGCAAGGAGTTATACCAATTTTCTATTTACAACAATTTGGTGAATACACTCATCAACTTTACAATTGAAAAGACTTAGTGTTTGAAAAGGTAAGTAATATGTTAGTCAGTTTTCCATTGCTGTAACAAAATACCTCAGATAGGTAACTTAAAGGAAGAAAAGTTCATTCTGGCTCAGAATTTCATAGATTTCAGTCAATGGGTGGATTGTACTATTGTTTTAAGGCCTATAGCAAGGCAGGAAAGCATAATAGGAAGTATGTGGTAGAGCAAAGCTGCACACCTAAGGGTGAGCAAAAGGGTGATGTGAAGCAAAAGAGAAAAGGGTAGAGGGTCCAATGACTTAACTTGCTCTAAGTAGGCCCTACTTCTTATAGGTTCCACCACCTACCAATAGCACCATAGGCTGATCACCTAGCCGTTAGCATATGGACCTTTGGAAGATTTTAAGATCCAAATTACAGTAAGCAACTAGCTTACAATGCAACATAGTCCAAATACAAAACACCCTATGTAAGAAATCTGAGTATTCAGCTGCAGAATGCATGTGGAGAGGCCTTGAAGCTACAGGGGAAGGGAGAGGGAGTCAGTCATTCTCACCAAGGTGCTAGGTATGTGAATGAAACTAACTGATATTTTCAAGATCTCAGAAGGTGCTTACCAAGCCAGGAAGTAATCATAGTCAATGTCACATGGAGATAAATAAGTTTTTCTCTGAGCCATTTCTAAAATCCCCACACATAAAATGATAAGATCTAAGAAAACATAAGCCCCAAGAGAGTTCGGTGTCCAGCCAACCCTACAAATTGATATGTTAGATGATAGAGGTTCAGCTTCTTCCTTCTAATTTACTCATTTCATTGAGAATAGAAAATTAGAAAATTATCTGCAAGCTTGACAAATAAATTACCTAATTTTTCATCATATTGAATTTTGTTTCTTTTCTGGAATTCTATTTTAGTTGTAGTATAAAGTGTGTAATTCTTTAAAGATTTAATTAATGTTTTCTTGAAGATTTCAAAGCTAAGAGAGTGGAAACACTTTTGAAGTATCCCTAGAATATGCTTTGAATATAATTTATATTCTTCTATACTTTGGAGTCCTAACACCAGTTTGGTTTCCCACAGTTTGTTATAAATGATGCTATCTAGAGTATAAAACACAATCATTTTGACAACCCCCTGAGGTCAATTCCCAGTGCAAAGGTCAAATTTAAAAGGTAATTTAGAAGTTAAATTGAAAAGCCAGCAATATCCCAAACAAGGTCCACCTTATTTTTACTTTCTCTTCTTTTGATTATATTCATTTTTGCCTTCCCTTTTCCTTATGGAAATACCTGTATTACTCAGTTTTTTAAATGATAACTTCTCTAATTAGTGCATGCAATGATTTTAAATAATAAACTAGGAAAGATTACTTAGTATGGCAAAGGCATTCATGTGTAAAAGTTCAACGTATGCAGATGATTTTATCATTAATGAATTGCTTGATACTTATATGAAAGTAACAGGCAGATGCCAAATATCCTTATTTCTGTCTATCATGAAGACTGAAATAATGCTATATGGACTTAATCTTTCAATTCCTGGAGGGTTTTCAGGTGTCAGATATTTCCAAGTACAATTTAAATAATCATTTTTTCTGATAACACAAATATTTAATTTCTCCATACCCTTCTGATTGAAATGGATGGTTTATGTGTTGACAGTACTTACTTGGTTTGTGAAAATAGGGTAGAGAGTTAATCTGTAGTTACCTATTTTGGTTATTTTCTGGGAAAATTTCCTTTATCACTGGGAATATTAATCCACATCTGGAATTTTACACAAGTGAAGGAAGAAGTATTCACAAGATCTATTTTATATTCCAAACTGAAATATTAGATATCATCTAAATCATTGTTTATGACAAGCCTGATTAGCAGCTGAGAACATGAACTTTGAAATCAAACTAACTTGTGCTGAAATCTCAGCTTTGTTATCCATTGCCTATACTTCTTAGCCTCAGTTTTCTCACTTGTAAAATAGTGATAATGATAATTTTTGGACCTATTTTCCACTTATTCTAAAAAAAAAAAACCAGAAAGAAAAGAAAAGAAAGCCTATTAAGCATTTGCTAGGTGTTAAACCTTTTTTCTATTAAAATCAGACTGTGAGGCAGGCACAATTTTCCACTTTTGCTGGCAGGTGGGACCTGTGCAATCTGTACGCCTCTGTGGAAGAAAGCCCGTTTTAGTGTCAGCAGTTAATCACAGCAAGGGACACCTATGCAGCTCTAAATGGCAGACTGTGCCCTCCAGGCCCCAGCAGCTCACCACTAACTCCTTTCTGGGTCCTCGTTTCACAAATCTAAAAAATGAATTCATGGGACAACAGAATGTAAGAGTGATGGGGGTAACATATATTCAAGTGTAAAGAATAGAAACAGAAATCTTGCAGGGGCAAGAGGGGACTTGATAGCAAGTTGCCACCTGAGTGTGCTAGTCTATGGGTTAATATACCACTTGGGTCAATGCTATTGGTCCAGATTTATGGTAATCAGGGTTTTGAAAAAGTACTAAAAATATGGGTCCAAATTTATGCTAATCATCGTTTGGCAAAGTACTAATTTTATTAGTTAACCCTTGAATCTGAACTTCCATTCAAGTCTGCTCCCTTTCTGTTTTCTCTTCACTTGCCTATAATCCTAGCATCCCAGGAGATTGCCAGACCGCAGATATGAGGGGTTCAGAGCTGTGATGCTGTGTGGAATAGTTTTCCATACCAGGCCTGGCCCAGGCAGTCATAGGCTGATAGATCAGCACACCCTGGCTCATCAGGATTCAGGCCCATGTCAGCACCACTGGCTCTGCTCACCACCTGAGCTTCAGCCCACTACTCTACAGCTCTGGAAGATGGGCTTGGCTTCTTCATATGCTAGAGATACAAAAATGAACAGAGAGAACAAAATACATGAAACCTATTCTATTTTGAGGAAACAGACAACATACAGAGGTCAAGAATTGCTACGGAGAAAAAAGGGCAGAAAAAAATGTTTACAGACATCCGGAAAAAGAGATTATTGGAATTGTGTTGTGAATGTGACATTTGAATAATGTCTGAAGGAGCTGAGATAGAGATAGAGACTTGCATACTAAAGAATACAACAAACAGAACACCTGAGTTCCAGTTCAAAAGACTAGGTCATGGGAAGATTGAAAGGTAGCATGCGTGAGTGCTCTACTACTGAACAATTGCTCCCAGGAGTATAGTGAATAAAGGCAAGGGAGATTTATGTATTCTTTTGTTGTTAAGTAGAGTCAAATAAATTTTGTTTTTCAAAAATAAGTGTCATAAATTTTCAATACATTGAATTTAATGATCTTATTGGCTATTATTGATTAATACTCAGGCAGCATCTCATCTGTTAAAAGGAAAAGCACATTCATGAAAGACTAGTTTTATAGGCAAAAAAGGCTGATGAAAGCAGAAATAAGAAACAAAAAGCAGATTAGTCTTTCAAAGCTATTTTCTATGTTTGCTTCCTGTTACTTAAACAAAATACCTGAGATTATTAAAAAGAAGAAAGATTTATTTTGTCTCATAATTTTGAAGGTTTCAGTCCCTGGTCCATGGTCACTGTACTTTTGTTGAGGTAGCACAGAATTGCAAGGCATATATTGTAGAGCAAAACTGTTTTACTGCATGGCCAGGAACCAAAAAGATAGGAAAAGAAAAGTATTGAATCCCAATATCCCACGCAAGGGTATGTCCTCAGTGACAAGACTTTCCAGTAGACTCTACCTCTTAAAAGTTTTCAGTAGCACTGCAGGTCAGTGTCTTGTCTTCATCAAGGATATCGGTCTGAAATTTTCCTTTTTTGAGGTGTCTCTGTCTGGTTTTGGTATCAGAGTGATACTAGCCTCATATAATGAGTTTGGAAGGATTCTCTCCCTTTCTATTTCATGGACTATTTTGAGGAGTATTGGAATTAGTTCTTCTTTGTAGTTCTTGTAGAACTCGGCTAAGAATCCATCTGGTCCAGGGCTTTTCTTGGTTGGAAGGTTCTTGATGGCATCTTCTATTTCCTTGTTTATAATTGATTTAAGTCATGAATGTCTTCCTGGTTTAGTTTGGGTAGGTCATACGTCTCTAGAAATTTGTCAGTGTCTTCAGGGTTTTCTATTTTACTGGAGAAAAAATTTTTAAAATAGTTTCTAATTATCCTCTGTATTTCAGCAGGGTCTGTCATGACATTTCCTTTTTCATCACAAATTTTAGTAATTTGGATTTTCTCCTTCTTTTCATTAGGGTGGCTAAGGGTTTGTCAATTCTGTTTATTTTTTCAAAGAACCAGCTTTTTGTTTTGTCAATTTTTGAATGGTTTCCTTTGTTTCAATTTCATTGATTTCAGCCCTGATTCTAATTATTTCCTGTATTCTACTTCTTTTGGTGTTAGTTTGTTTCTCTTTTTCTTGGGCTTTGAGATGTAGTGTCAAGTCATTGATTTGTTGACTTTTACATCTTTGAATATATGAGCTTAATGCAATGAACTTTCCTCTTAGCACTACCTTCATAGTGTCCCAAAGATTTTGATATGTTGTATGAGAGTTTTCATTTACCTCTATGAATTTTTTTTATCCCCTCCCTGATGTTTTCTGTTACCCATGCATCATTCAATAGCAAGCTATTGAGTCTCCAGGTGTTGGAGTAGCTTCTTTTTTTTTAAACTGTCATTAATTTCTGATTTCACTCCATTATGGTCATATAGAATGGAGGGTGGTGTCTTTTTTGTATTTGCTAAGACTAGCTTTGTGGCATAGCATATGATCTATTTTGGAGAAGGATCCATGTGCTGCTGAAAAAAAAAGTGTATTTGCTTGTTGAAGGATGGAATATTCTATATGTCTGTTATGTCTAGATTATTGATTGTTCTGTTGAGTTTTATAGATTCTTTGTTTAGTTTTTGTTTGGAAGATCTACCCAGTGGTGAGAGACGTGTGTTAAAGTCACCCAGTACTATTGTGTTGTGGTCTATTTGATTCTTGAAGTTGACAAGGGTTTGTTTGACCTTGTTTGGGGCATAGTTAAGATTGTTATGTCTTGTTGATGTATGATTCCTTTAAGCAGTATGAAATGACTTTTGTTATCTCTTTTCACTAACTTTGGTCTGAAGTCCACTTTATCTGATATGTGGATGAAAACCCATGCTTGTTTACGCAGTCCATGTGAGTGATACATTTTTTCCCATCCTTTCACCTTCAATCTATGAATGTCTTTTTCTATGAGATAAGTTTCTTGGAGGCAGCATATTGTTG
>PVHX01011781.1:0-62461 GCA_004024805.1 Geosciurus inauris
GAACTTTTTGAATGACCTGAACCAAAGGTATTTGGATCCATTTTATTTTTTAAATTTTAATTTATGAGCTCATATGTCAATTTTGGTACCAAACATATGTAGACATGGCAATACATGTAGACTGACAATACACCGGTGTACCTACACAGAACAAACAAACAAAGGCCTTGTAGCTTATCTTTTTAAAACCTATTAGATTGAGAGCTAACACTTGAAAAACAGGTCTAATCAGAAAAATATATTAACCTAGAGCACCAGATCAAAATTAAGAACTCAAAAATAGAAGTTTAAAAGCCTTTCTGGTTTTCGTCCTGATATGGTCCCACTCATCAGAGGTGAAAATAGTTAAGGGACTATATACAAACGGGGTCCCATTTTTCCCTGAAGGAATCTCCCAAAGAAGCAGCAAAGGAGTCTGCTTCCATTGGTTTCTTTTTTTTTTATATATATATTTTTAGTTGTAGATGGACACAAATATCTTTATTTATTTTTATGTGGTGCCGAGGATTGAACCCAGTGCCCCATGCATGGGAGGCAAGCGCTCTACCACTGAGCCACAATCCCAGCTCCTGCTTCCATTGGTTTCTTTGGGAGATCCCCTCAGCTCGAAGTCCCATTCTAAACCAGTATTTCTGGTCTCTTGGATAGTGGCCACCAAAATCTTAGCCTGGCATTTTGAAAAACATTTATTACCTGGTCTGCCATGGTTAAAAACTTTTGGTCACCTCCAATAGTTGGAAGTTACTCTGTAAGCCCTTTAAGTTTTTGGAGGTTTCTGTGACTATCTGGGGCTGACTGAGAGACAAAAGCCAAATTTTCTAGACAAAATGATGTTTTTGCATATCTTTTTTACCTTTTAGCTTTTTTATTTTTGACATATTTTTGTTAATTCTGTTAGCAGCCATTTACATTTTAATGCAAGCTTTAGTGAGCACAGCTAAAAACCTTTTTAACCATTTTTTTCCCCTTTGGTTAGTATTTGATCTGAGTGGCCAAGCTGCCCAGAATGATTTTTTTTTTTTGGAACCGGTAGGCAGTGGGGAGTTTGGTGGTCCCCTCCAGAGGCCATCTGACCTTGAATGTTGGCCATTCAAAGGAACAGAAAGTGGTTAGTTTACCTGAATAAACAGCATCCCTGGATTCAGCTGCCTTCTGCTGAAAATTCTTAAAGTGTGATTTGATCAAATCTGAAGGGCTAGGTATGGATGAAGATTGACTCATTATTTTAAAAGACAAGGAGACAGTACACAGAGACAAGACAAACAATAAACACACCACAGTTAGGCTAGAGATCTCGAGGCTATAACGCCTTTGTGGCCACTTAATATCAAGATGGTTTTATGAGCTCTTACCTGAAACCTGAACCAGACCAGATGGAGTCCACCGGCGTCCCGGGTGGAGTCCTGACTTGGGGCAACATGCTGCGTCCAGCTTGGCCCTCAAGTCCCAAATGGTATACCAATACAGACTTGACTTATTCCTCAAGGGGCATTAATTCCCCTCGGTAGAGAGGATCAATTCCCCCTTCACACTCCCAGGAAGGATAGCTGGTGGAGCAACTGGGAAGGGGGCTTCCCGGTCAGGGAACCAAATGTTGCATCCAACCCGCACCTCTCCCCAAGAAGTGCAGCCCAGACAACTCTGCAGAAGCAGCAAAGTTTATTGAGGAAATAGGCACACAGGCCAATCGATTGGGGTCAGCTCTCCTTTCCTTCAGAGTGTGACCCTGAAGTGAGGGTTTCAGAGGTTACTATAGGGTGGGCTAGCTACATGACTCAGGAAAACATGATTTGGCAAGTATTCAACCTATAGTTATTTCCAGTTCAATCGTGACAGTGCCTCCTATGTTCCCTTGCAGTTCCTGGAACTTTAGGTAACTGGCCAGGGGGTCTGGCAGCCTGTGGTTTTGCACCCCCATCCGTGAGAAGCAAGCATAGCAAAGCATTAATCACAGAAGCACAAAGAGCAGGTTAGCTGATACATGCAGGCCTGAGCCAGTGACTCCATTTTGAGTTTGGATTTTACACTTCCAATGTCCTTTCTGGTTTCCAACTGATAAGGACATTGTGATCTCCAGGTCTGGGCCTTAAGCCATGCTGATGGAGAAATGAATATTCTTTGCACAAAGGAAATCATTCTTCTTGTTCCACTCATGGACCTCTTGCCTGTCCTTCCTGGGTGTTGGCAAACACTGAAAGAGATCAGTCTTGGAATGCAGTAATTACAGCTTAAAAAGTTTGAGAAATGGGGCCTAGAGTATAAAGCAGAAACCCCAGAGCATGGTGTCCAAGACCTTCCTGATGGAGCCCTCCCTCCTCACTTTCACCTTTCCCTGCATTCCTTAGATTTGGCTTTAGAAGACTGGTAGCTTCCAAAGCACGTGATGCTGGCTCCCACTGTTCTTGTGCTTTTCCCTCTGCCAGAACACTGTCTCCTGCTTGCTTGTCTGGCCACGCTGCACTCATCCTCTATAACCCAACTGGAAACCCCAACTCCTCTATGAAGCCTGACTTCTGAGGGGCTCCATCTTCTACACCCCTCAAATACCACCCCACAAGCTACTTACCTCTCATGATAACAGATTACAACTCTCTCTTCATCTTTTTGTCACCAGTGCCTAATAAAGGACTGCCACACATTAAAAAAAAGTTTGAGAAGTGGGCTGGGATGTGGCGCAGTGGTGGAGTGCTTGCCTAGCACATGTGAGGCACTGGGTTTGATCCACAGCACCACATAAAAATAAGTAAATAAAAAGGTATTGTGTCCATCTACAACAAAAACATATTAAAAAAAGTTTGACCCAGTACTTAGGGAGGCTGAGACAGGAGAATCGCGGGTTCAAAGCCAGCCTCAGCAACAGTGAGGCGCTAAGCAACTCAGTGAGACTCTGTGTACATAAAACACAAAATAGGGCTGGGGATGTGGCTCAGTGGTCGAGTGCCCGAGTTCAATCTCCAGTACCCAAAAAAAAAAAAAGTTTGAGAAGTTATGTATATGTCTCCAATGCTTATGTTACAAAAGCCCAAATAAAAATATATGACCAGAAAATGAATTATTCATTGTCCTGCATACTCCGGGTAGAACTTGCATTTTCTGTAGTAATTAGTGACGTGCAGTTAATTCATTTTGAGAGATTCACTGGACTAGTATTATCAGTGGCACAATGAATGCAACATCATAAATAATGTAATGAGCATTAAATAATGGTATTAGGGAACTGCATATAGTTCAGCAAATGGGTTCCAAAGAGTCATGGCATTGTGAATCCTAACAGCATTACTACTCTTACTGCAGTGGGAGATATGAAATTTGCACGTGACAAAAATAACATAGAATATTTCCTAGTTCTGGAGATATGTTTAAGAATTATTGCATACACAGATTGGACAATAAACATGTAGCTCTTTTCTACTCATTATTCTAAATCTTCAATGATAAATCACTCCACATGGGCTCATAAATCTTGTAAATATTTTTAATTAAATTAGACAAGGGCAAAAAAAAAAAAAAAAAAAAAAAAAAAAAAAAAAAAAAAAAAAAAAAAAAAAAAAAAAAAAAAAAAAAAAAAAAAAAAAAAAAAAAAAGCTCTATGGTAAAAACTGATTAAAGAAGAGCAGAAATTAGGAGAAACCAGAAACCATGAGAACATATGTTAGAAATAGAGGAAGTTCAAAGAGATCAAATTAAAGTAAGGAATGTGATGATACTGTGAAAGCTTTTCTAAGGAAATTAATGCTATTTGGGGATAAAAAGTCCTCTCTGCAGCTTATCTTTCAACAGTCCAGCAAAACCATGTGTATATATGTATATATACATGTGTATAATTTTATAGACACATGTATAATATGCATATAGAAAAATGCATATAGAAATGAGGAAATATGCATATAGAAAAATATGCATATAGAAAAATGAGGAAATATGCATATAGAAAAAGCAGAATTTAAAAATAATTTAATCTAGATGGTATGATTAGATGCTGTATCATTGTTGTATTCTTTTAGCCATTCTACTTGCAAATTATCAAAATAAAATGCTGGGGGGTGGGATGGGCAAGAAGGTAAAAATACAGGAGGTATTTTCATCTGGTATAAGATCCCAACAAACATGAATGTAATGGTATAATGGTACAAATAGATTAGCACCAAGATAGTGCTCATCATTTTCTTAGACTACAGGAAAGAAGTTATGGGGGACTACAGATATAGACAAGTGAGTAGGTGTGAATGTGGGAAGTCTGAGGGAATACCAGGTGAGCTTAATATTCTTCATGGAGTGAGAAAAGAAGCTTGATGGCATGAACAGTATCAAGATTTGGAATCATTTTCTGTGAGAAATGACTAAGGAAGATGTTTTAGTCAGCTTTTCTGCTGCTTTGACCAAAGACTTGACAAGAACAATTTTAAAGGAGGAAAAGTTTATTTAGGGCTCACAGTTTCAGAGGTTGCTCAGTCCATATGCGGCAGGATCCACTGCTGTGGGCCCAAGGTGAGGCAGACTATCATGGTGGAAGAGTGTGGTGGAAAAAAGTTGCTCAGGACATGACACCAGAAAGTAGAGAGCTCCACTCACCACGGACAAAATCTCTACTCCAAAGGCATGCCCCCAGTGACTTTCCTTCTCTAGCCACATACTACCTGCCTATAGTTACCATCCAGTTAATCCATTCAAGTGAAATAATGCATTGATTAGGTTAAGGCTCTCAAAACTATTTGTTTTACCTCTAAACTTTCTTGCAAAGTCTCACAAATGAGTTTTTGGGAGATATCACATATCCAAACCATAACAGAAGCTGACCAGGGATACTGTAAGATATTTTTCAGGACACAGCTGACATGTTGCTTGGAGTCTGGAAACTGCTCCTTTTTTGGTTTCTATTAGCACTCCAAGTTTATCTTCTGTCATAGAACATCATATTAAAAAAAAAAAATTCCAGTTGTTTGATCACTCTACTTCTACTAGACCATGAGTTCGAGTTAAGGGGGCCTAACTTTCATTTTTGATTTTCTATAACAAGCACAGAGCCTGGTATGTAGTAAACATTCAATGAATATTAAATAATGATTGTGCATATAACTTCTAAAAATGTAAGTTTTTATCAGTATTTCTTCTTACCCACATCACACTTGCTGGGTTAACCACTTTGCTTTCATGTTCCCATAGCAACATCTAAGTGTGTAATACTCATGACAAATCTCTCATCAGAACATACTTGATCTCAGCTGAACAATTAAGATTTTGTTTGGTTTGCATAGGCTTTATTTCTAGATGTATATGTGATCTTAACAAATATTTTTAAAAAGCAAAATTAACAATATTACTATGCTATAATCAACATAAGATAAAGTGCCCAATAATCTAAATCAATTATATTCTGGATGAAACCCTAGGGAAAATATGGTTTTACAGTCCCCTTCTTAATTTACTTTTCAGAGTGTCCAAAATATAAAGAATGCTTTCCATGCCACTAGAAGCAACAGTTTCCAAACAGATTTACCTTTATTTAAAACCTGAAGAATTGAGTTCAGGTGGCTTTTTATGAAAACAATTCAGGTGACCAAGTACTTTTAGTTTCAAACACTGAAGATGGAAGGCAACATTTGACTTCTGAAAAAAAATCAAGTCCAAGAACCGACTCTTTGGAAAGCCAATCTGACCGTTTATAGTTATATTTAGGAGTTTTCTGTTTTGCAACCATTTCTGTAAACATACTCTTTAACTTTTTCTTAACTAAAAATTTATCAGTTCTTTGCTTGACTTGTTTTAGTTTCTTTCTTGGTAACTCTCTTTGGTCAGGAGAATTATGGGCCGTAAAGCACTTCCTGAGACCTATGACTTGGAATCCAAGTGTATCTTTTTTTGTGGTAGGAGGGACCCATTCATCAATATCAGTTTCAAGACATTCAGCAATACTACAGTTGTTGAATGTCTCCGACTGTGTAATACTAGATATAATAGGGCTTCTGAATTTCTGGCTATGTGTTTTCATGTGTTTTGAACAGCTTGGGGTGGCTTGCTGTTTGTCATTTTCAGGAGAAATCCTTATTGTTTTATGGCTAGCATCAAGATCTGAATAAAAGGCAGGCAATTTTTTGAAAGCTTCACTTATCCCATGAATTTTTTGGCGTAATCCTGCAATTGGAGTTGACTGTGAACATGGAACAAAGTCTTGGCTATCTTCAAGGTCACATTCTGAATCCAACTGAAAATGAGGTGGAGGAGAGTATGTTCTTAGATACTTAGAGGTAGATATGTTTTGCAAGGATAATTTTTGTGAAGTCTTGCTGCAATTTTCAGAAATTGATCTTACTGAACACTCAGGCTCTGCAAGTTGATTTTCTGTCAAACATGTTTCCCACTGAAACAAAATATCCTGTGGTTTTTTGATAATTTCTGTCGCAATGACCACGTCTTTAGCAATATCATCAAAGAGATCAGCAGAAGCATCATAGCTACCTTCATGATCAGCAGAATAGCTCTGTGTTAAGTTATTATCGATATGTCCAAAAGGCATTTCTTTCAATGTATTTGTACTTCCACTTGGACTATTATTACAAAGAGTTTCTAAAGGATATGTAAGTTTCTTACAAATTGTAAAACTGTCACCTTCATTCTTTGGCCATCTATAAAATCGTTTGTTTTCTAATTTGCAAATATCAGAAACATCATTGTATTTTCTAGAATATGAAGCTGCCAACTTTTCATTCACTTCTGAAAGTGATTTTTCTCCACTAAAATTTTTGAAACTGAGACAAAAATGGTCATTCTTTGAAGTACTGGGCCTAAGTGAAACTTCATCTTTATATGGTAGAATCCTGATAGTCTTTTTAACTGTTGTTTCTAAATCTTTTGAAGATGGAAATGAAGTTGAAAGATAAGGGTCTGGAAGAAAATATTCTGAAATACTTCTTCCATTACTGCCTATAGAGACAACCTCTGCTGTGTTATCTGATTTTGACTCCGTTTGAATAACAGGACTTAGATTTGCTTCACAGCTGGAAAAGAAATTATCTTTGCTACCGTGTGCTTTGACTGTAGTTTGTGATGATTTTAAAACTACAGGTGGTGAATGCAGGGCTCCAGTAGTTCTTTGGGGAGTCACACACAATCTGCTGTGGTCTGCATGGAATTTACTGATGTCATTATCTACATTATGGTTCTTATTCCTGGCATCTGTTTGGGTTATAGCAATCTCACTTTCAATAACTGCTAGAAATTTGTTCAGGCTTTCAGAAAATGGCAGATCATCCCAAGTCACAGGGTCACAATCACTGGAATTGCTAGCTCTCTCTCCAGGTCTAAATGATGAAGATGGACAAGATGCAGATATCTCTTGAAGGCTAGTGGTAGCATTTATATCATGATGTGGATAACATAGTAGCTCACTTTGAGGATAGCTGTTTTTAATTTTCATTGCACTGTGGAAGGATTCTGCATTACTTGACTCAAGGGGCTCTTGTATTTTCAAAGGGAATAAATTAAAGTCAGTGAATCTAATTTCATGATAATTGCTATGAACTGCACTCAGTTGATTAGCTTGTAAGCCAAGTTCTTCATCCAACTTTTCTGCTATATTCTTTTTATCCATATATGAAATGAGGCTCCACGAACCCTGAATGGGATCATGGCAACCGCTAGAATCAGCAACTTTTTCAAAGGAGATGCACTTTCTGTTTTGATGAAGAGTACCAACGGCCATGCTTTGTTCTGAAGCTGAGAAATCATCATTATCTGTTAGTGGTGAAACAATGGAAGTGAGTTCAAGTGTTGGCTGCCAGAATCTTGAAAAATTATCTTGGCTGTGGGGCTCTGAAAAATAGGAAATGCTGTCCAAGCTATCTATGCTGCTGAGATCACTATTTGAATGATCTAAAGCAAGTAAGTGACTATTAGGTTCCTGGAAGGCACAGTGAAGTTTCTTATAATTAGACGTCTGCAAAAGCTGATGAAAGTAGTCAATGACAGTGAAGCCTGCAACATGGGGATCTGGTAGAAGAATTTGGCAAGCCACTAGTGCTCTGACTTCTCTTTTGTGGCCATGGCACTGTGGTAAGAAGTTACTGGAATCTGAACCATTTCCAGATTGTTTTTCAAAATTCTGTGAAAGAAGTAAATAAATTAAAATGAAAATAAAATGTTCCTCCTTTGACTCAAAGAGAAAACAGGGATTTAAAAGGTTAAAGCAGATACAACTATAACCCTTACCACCTCTAATTTCACTTCCTTTAGTGTTCCAGGCAGAATAGATATACATAAGAAAATAAACACTGGAATAGACAGACTTCTGTTCAAATCCTGGTTCCAGTATTTACTAGTAGTGGTAGAGCTTTGAGCAATTTATTTAACTTCCCTGAGCCTTAGTTTTCTCATTTATTTATTTATTTTTTTTTTTAAATTTTTTTTTTAGTTATAGATGGACACAATGTCTTTATTTTATTGCTTTGTATGTGGTGCTGAGGATCGAACCCAGGGCCTCACGCATGCGAGGCAAGCGCTTTACCACTGAGCTACAATCCCAGCCCAGTTTTCTCATTTATTAAACAAGAATAAAAATGGAGGATTATTGTTTAGCATGAGTTGCTTAATAAATGTTAGCTGCCATTGGGAGAGAAAGAAAGAGGAAGAAAAGAGAAGAACCAAACCTAAGATTTTAACAAAGTAAAGCTCTGTATCTCTTGGTTTCACTCTTTCTGGGTATTTCTCACTGTTCAGTTGTGCACTGCTCTATTCCTTCTTTTAAAACCCTGATTCTAGTGTGGACAAAATTCCTCTCTGTTCCCTTCAGGGTAGATTACACAGTAAACTACTCCTTCTACAGGCTCTTTTATAATTATAATTATTTAAGACCATTCTTTTTAACGTTCTTATCAACACTGAGATATTTTGCCTTTAATGTTAGTTCATTCTTCTTATATATATATGACAGAATTTAAAACTAGAGTACAGATGAAAGTCTTACCACATAATTTGAGCAAATTTTGGAGAGTGAAATAAACGCAAAATATCTAAGAGTTTTTTGAATTCATACTAAATTTCTAACTTTAAAGTTCTGAAAGAATATGAACTAGGCTTTTCTGACATTTGAAAGAGAAAGTTGTGACTTATGACGTTTAAACAGATCTTCTATAGGCTATATTTACACAGTATAAAGTTCTTCTACAGGCCTTCAAATTTATATAACTCCTAAAAACTATTTAGAAAACTCAAATCATCTCAATTCAATGGGAATGTTAACAAAACTCCAAAAAGAAAGCTAATATCTAAAAAGAAAGTATCAATTACCGTCACTCCAAAAATAAAGCTTTGTCCAACAAAACAAGTTTCAACAGCTTTAGTTAATAGGTTCTGAGTTGTATCATTGCCCAGTGTTTCTGGAATTTTATTAGGATCCTGAATGTACCTAGAAAGAAAATAAAAACAGGAAGAACAGAATTTGGAAATTCTAATTTGCAATGAAAATAGAAGATATAATTAGTTTGAAAATGTGGCAGGAAACTTTTCAGTTACACACTGAAAAAAAGTAGCTTTATGAGCTAAGCATTTTATTCCCTCTAGTTTTCCCATAACATAAAGTAAAAACCCTATAAAACTCTAGTGTATCTAGTGTGAATAAACCATATACTTTCTAATCACCAGGCCCAGCAATAATACTAGAGAAAAATTGAGAAAACGGTGGGGTGTAGAGGCCTTTTCTCTTCCCTGACAATTCTGCCTATGGTCCCTCTAGTGTCCCTTTTTCTAAGTCAGTTTGTCCTCAACTAAAAAACATGGAATAGATTTCTTCTGTCAAGTGACTGGGGGCAGGGGTAAGCAGAAGGTCGAATGTTCAATTGCTTACACAAATCCTCCACTTTCAGGATTATGTCTTTTTAGGTCTATGCAGATGAAGTTATAAAGCAAATGAAAGAAATTACAAAATTTCAACTTCTGATATGCAAATATTCCCTCAAATAGTTTCTCCTGCCTCAGAGGTCCTTGGACAGAAGTTACCTGAATGTTAACCTCAATCTGGATCATCCTTCAGTTTGAAATTATTTTACTTTCTTATCTAAGTTTCTCTAGTTTTATAGCTGAGTTATCCCGAATGAAAGAAGCCTGCTATAACATTAACATGATATATACTCATGAGATAAGTATCTTCCTTTTCTAACTTGATTAACTTTTAAGGAAACTGACGATCTGAGGTCAAAAGATTATCTTTTTTTGGTGTACCAAGGATTGAACTCAGGGGCACTTGACCACTGAGCTATATCTCCAGCCCTATTTTGTATTTTATTTAGAGACAGGGTCTGAGTTGTTTAGTGCCTTGCTATTGCTGAGGCTGGCTTGAACTTGTGATCCTCCTATCTCAGCCTCCTGAGCTGCTGGAATTACAGGTGTGTACCACTGCACCCAGCTCTGGCTATCTTTTTACTAAATGTACCTTACCTTAAAATTCTACTGGCATACTAAGGAACAAGCAGAAAAAATAATGTTTTAAATATTCTTACCTGTGCAAACTAGTGGCAGTCAGACCAAAAAATGTATCTAAGCAGCTTCCAAATACAGTAATAACAAATAATTTGTTTGATTCTGCAACTTTCAAGGAGAGTTTATATCTGTAACTGGCATTTTCAGCTTCACCAGTAGAGCCACATTTTGGACAACTAGACCTAAAGATTTGGGGGAAAAAGTATAGAGATTTTCATTAATTTTTTTTTATATGACAGAAACCAAGAAAAGTAAAAAATTGAAAATAATAGTTCTCATAGTAATACTCCTAGTAATTTACATTCTTCTTAAACTATTTGTGATCAACTTGTTTTGAATTTCTCTATTCCTAATAGCTAGCTTTGCTGATTCAAATTAAGTAGCTCTAAACTAACAAAAATGCATACCAAACTGATAGGAAAGTCATGAGTAACTGTGGGTATATGCACAAGAGAGGATGAAACTAACATGTAATCTTCAAATATTTATATCCAAAGTATTTAACTAACTGCATTCTTCTTACTATTATACAATTTACTGTCTTTAATCCACTGAAATATATTGAGAATTGATCAGATTACAAAAATTAGATATAAAAAACATGTGATTTAACTTGTTTAAGACAATGTGCAATTGTAGCCAAAGGCTTTCTAGTCAAAAAGTATACATAAAGTGTATTGCTGTCTATTCTTGGGATAGTTACTATATTCTTGAAATCTGGAGTATCTTATTTGTAAGATCCAGGCCTGAGGAAGGATAAAATGAGATGAGTTTAATAAAGTGTACAGTATAAATCTTGCCAAACTAATGTATTGGTCTGCTTTCCCCTCATAATATTATATTAAACACTATGGTGATTATTGTCACTTCTACTTATTATTTCCCTCTTTTCTAGTTTTCAGTAATATAATCTTCATTTCCATTTTTCATGTTCTTAATTTAGGAAACTGACCCTTTAAAACACATTATGGTAATGGATAATATCACAACTTTGTTTTTTCTTCATATTGCTAGTGATCTGGTTTAAAGTAGAGTGGCAAAGTGCAAAAAGAAAGAAATGTTAAAGCTGTATAAATTTGAGTGCTGTCAGATAGCCACTAGAGGGAGTATAAAAATCCTTATCTCTCAAAGTAACTTTTCCTATAGAGCCTTCACATAAGGTGAATTTTAGATTCACAATTATAGATTGGTGTCATTTTTTTTGTCATACTGAGGATGAATATGTACTAATCAATTCATGTAATTATACCAAAATATTCTGGAATCTGCTGTAGGCTGGTCATAGAATAAAGCAAACTGACTCACTAGGGGGTTGAAATCATTTCTCATTAGTTCCAACCTCTAGTGAAATAAATTAAGTGTTTCAAATATGCATTAGAATTTTTTAAAGGTTATGCGTTAATAATACATTCAGGTCTAATGTAAAATTCCTAGTAAATCTTAGAATAATTAACTTAAGTGTTTCACACTATAATGCATATCTATATTTCTACTTAAAATATTTAACTGACAAAGATTAAATATATTCAAGGTATATAACATGATGATTTGAAATACATATACATTGTAAATGATTATCACAATCAAATGAACACATACATCCTAATCCATCCTGCATATTAGACCACAGAACTTGTTCATCTTATATCTTTTCATTAATTCATTAAAAGTAATAAACCCACTACATGGTTAACTAGGACATATTTTTATAATACATAACTATGTGTTCCCAAATTTTAAAAAATGAGAAGAGACAGGCATTGTTTTACATTTTGCAAATCTCTTTAAAATCTGGCTAAATAAAAAGATAGCTGGATTCACATATTTCACTTTTCTGCTCTATCTGTTGTGACATCACAGGTTACCTGGCCTTTGGGAAATTCCACTACACACATATGAGAGTGAAAAAGGCAAACAATGCTTAGAATTACTATGAAAATAGTTCTGAACTCAAAGGATTCTCTGAGCAGATATATCTGAAATGACTGCTGTAATTTTCAGCCTTTTTTGTTTGATCCCAACTAAAATATTGAATTTCATTATTTTTCTAGTGTACTTATATTTAGCCCAGAAGTAGAATTTATGAGATCGGTAAATCTGTTTTCTTAGTTTTGAAATCCTTTGAAAATCTGATGAAAGTAACTGACTTTCTCTCCCAGAAAAAAATGTATAAGTCATTACAAAATATTTTATATATCTTGAGACACTGGAGGATATATACACACCTACAACCTATTTACAGATTTCAGGTTAAGAACATCCAGACTACTTGATTATTATACAATGTCCCTTCCAACTCAGTAGATCCAGATTACACTAAGTACTACAAAGCATTGAAAAATATGTTTAAAAAAGTATCCCTAAGGCTTCCACACAGTATTTCCCCCAAAAGAAAACTATGATCTATGTGTGTAGAACTCAATTTGACTTGATTAAATAAATAATACAAACTTTTTTGGGTGGTTGGGTATAGTGATGAGAATAGGTAGATTAATCTCTAAGCTATGATTCCCATTTTAGGATAGGAAAAGAAACTTAGTTTCAGAGATAAAATAAAGAGATTATGCATCCCTTTAAGTCAGCAGGCAATTTGCATATTTAGGCTGGATGAATAGTTTATATCGATCCCCTCCCTTGCTCATAATTTCTGGGATAGTACACAAACACTATCAATCCCCCAACACATACAAACACCCCCCCCCACATTTTATGACTAAGGTATGCCTTCCCTAGCCCTAATATTTTTAATATTTCTATGTCTATGTGTTTATATCATGAAATCCTTTTCTAACAAAAACATAACTTGGAGCCCTAATATAAGAATGAAAATGAATGTTTTCTTGAAACTAAGGTAAGGGTTCCAGAGCTCTACCTACTAGTACTCAATATAATCCACGATTACTAGTTTAATCCCTGTCTCCTTCCAGAAGCACTTCCATAGAACTTTAAGTCTCTGCACAAAATAAGTTTTAAAATCCATTTAATCTTGGAAGTTAAAAAAAGAAAAAAGCAAAAAGTTATCTCCATAAAACACAAAACACCTATTATGACTGTCAGCACTAAGAATTTGAGGTCCAAATAAAATCTTTGGGAAGCAGTCTCTACTGTTTCCTATGCCGGCTGACTTCAAGTAAGAAATAAGAAAAGCAGAAACAAAAGTAGAGAAGAAAAAAAGTAGCAGGTATTATGGGAGTAGATTCTTTGTTTTCGTAATATTGTTAATGTAATATGTATAGAGAACAAGTAATTGTTCCATGATTTCCACAGGCAAGGACCAAATGCTATGGGGTTTGTGCCCAAATGATTCAGTCAGAGATCTTTTCCCAGAGCATTTTAAGCTCTGAGAAAAAGGGGAGGTATCATTCTGGAGAAGAATCCCACTGTTAATCTGGAGGCAATATGGTGATTATGAGTGTAGACAGCAGTCAGATAGTTTAGACTTGAATGTTTCTACCTTTGACTAGTTGGCTTTGTGAGCAGGTTGCTTAACTTTTCTAAGTTTTAGTTGTTTCCTTTGAAGTCTGCATCTACTTCATAGTCTGTTGTATTAAACAGTCTACAAAGCTCCTAGCACACAGTAAACATTCATTTATATTATATATTATTACCAGTCTGAAGAGGTAACAATGGCATTATTATGTAACCTGAATTTTTGTTCAAGATTATATTATCATTATATATTACAAATTATGTAACTAATTATGTATCAAATGTTCTAAGCATGTTATATATGTGTGTGTGTGTGTGTGTGTGTGTGTGTGTGTGTGTGCGCGCATGTGTATATATATATATTTTACTTTATCTTTATAAGAACCATATAAGACAAATACAGCTTTCTCCATTTTTAGGCTCAGATAATTTAAGTGACTTGCCCAAGGCAAGTGTAAGTGTACACACAGTGTAAGTGGGAGGGTTGGGATTTGAATCCAGGCAGTCTGGCTCTAGAGAATCATGCTTTTAATCACTATGATATAGTGCAATAGGTAAAGTATACTTATAGATTTTTTTTATGATGACTAATATTTTGGAAATCCTAATATGTCATAAAATGTACTAGGAGACTGCTGTGCATTCTCTCTATAAATAATAGACTCACAGAAGTTAAATATCTTGCCCAAAGTCATACAATTTGTGTCAGAGTGAAGCTTGAAATTGTTTAATTATACCATGCTGCTTCTAAGAATACATCTTGATAAGACAAATAGTCCATGGCTTTTAGTTGTTTCAAATGATAGTTAGGAACCTGAAAATGGGTGAACCTAACACTTTCATGCTGCCATTTATTCATTTATTTAACAAACATTTGTTGAGCATTTTCTATGAACTAAGCCCTAGGCTAGATGCCAAGGATTTAATAAGAATCACACAAACAAGGTTTTTCTCTCAGAGCTTACAAATGAGAATTTGAGTGGTTAAATAAAGGAATAGTGATTACTACTGAAAGGACGACCTCGATCCTAGATGTGAGTTTGAACGGCTAATCCTTCTCTACCTCCCTATTTGATATTAACTAGAGAAAAAGACTAGTTAAGAATATTGCTGGCAGAAAGATCAGTAAAGTAGAGGAAGGGGGAACAGGGGAGGTTGGAGGGCATTATGGTTTAGATGTTAGGTGTCTGGTGAGTGGTGACTTGGATCATGGTCTTTGCCTGCCTCAGAACTATGGCTGCACTTTGTTCTGGGAACTTTCTGTGCAAAGGTACAAGACAAGATTGCTCAGGAGCTACAGTAAAGCCCTGCCTAAGGAAGTTCTGTGCAAAGGCTCAAAAACCAGCTGCTGAGGATAGAGAATTTTGAGCATAACAAGATAACCACAATATCTTGCAAGTACCTGCCTGCTTTGCAGAAACTCTGGAGAACTGGCTTCCTGGGTGCAGCAGGAAATAACAAGATGTTCCTAGCATTGTAACAACAGAAAAGCTACAAAAATGTTTCTAGTTCTGTAGCTTTTTAGTGCACAAAGAACAATACCCCTATAGGCTTAACTTCCTCATTGTGAGACCCTATATAATAAAAGTGCTGAGCTAGCCCTGGGTCACTGTTCCTTCATCAGAGGTCAGTATCCAACCTGGTACCAGCTTTCTCTCTATAAGTGTTTGTGTGTCTTTCTTAATCCCCCATTGCCCTTTGCTGGATTCTAGGGTTTAGCCGTGCAGGCTGTGGCAGGTGTCTCCCAAAAGCTCATGTGTGAGACAATGAAAGAAGGTCCAGAAGTAAAAGCATCAGGTCATGCGAGCCTTAATCTAATCAGTGAATTGATTCCCTGATAGGGATTAATTCAGTGGTAATTGAAAGCAGGTAGGGTGAGGCTTGAGGAGGTATATCACCCAAAGGGCATGCCTTTGGGTTTACATTTTGTTGTGGTGAAGAAAGCTCTCTCTGCTTCCTGGAACCATGTCTTGAGTTGCTTTCCTCGAACACACTCTTTTGCTATGATGGTCTGCCTCACTGAAGGCCCCGAAGAATGGAGCCAGCCATC
Organism: Geosciurus inauris; assembly: GCA_004024805.1. Classification (NCBI taxonomy): domain Eukaryota; kingdom Metazoa; phylum Chordata; class Mammalia; order Rodentia; family Sciuridae; genus Geosciurus; species Geosciurus inauris. The sequence goes on from PVHX01011781.1 coordinate 15,950, forward strand.
TATGGACTAAGACCTTTGCAACTGTAAGCCCCCAAATAAACTTTTCCTCCTCCAATTGTTCTAGTCAGGTCTTTTGGTCATAGCAGTGAGAAATCTTGACTAAAACGAGGTGGTGCAGTACTGGGGACTGAACTGAAGCAAATCAGATTACATGTATTTATGTCAAAATGAAACCTAGTGTTATGTATAGCTAATATGAACCAATAAAAATCAATTAAGGAATTAAGTAGGGCTGGCACACTACTCTTACTTATATACTACTAGATACTTACTAGATATATTTATCTTTTCTCACAAAGTATTTTTGAAGAACCCCAAACCTAACTTCTCAATTCTACTTTATAAAGATCAGAGGAGGATCTTGGGTTCTCAGCTATATTTGGCCTGCATATGAACACAATAAAGACTTTTGTGCCAAACACCATTCTAGTGCTAAATAATAAAAGTCACTATAGGTTGAGCATTCCTAATCTGAAAATCTGAAATCCAAAATGCTCCAAAAGCTGAAATTTTTGAGTACTGACAAGGCATTCAAAAAGTTTTGGATTTTGGAACATTTTGGATCTTAGATTTTTGGATTAGGAATACTCAACCAGTAAAGTCTATGCAGATATCCCCAAATCTAAAAAATTCCAAAATCTGAAATTCTTTAGGTCCCAAGTATTTCAGATAAAAGACACTTAACATGTATAATATTGTGCCTATTTTCAAGTTTACTTATTCGTATTAAAAAATAATTTAGATCCCAAAAAACCAAATGCCGAATGTTTTCTCTGATTAGTGGATGCTGATACATAAGGAGGGTGGGAATGGGGAACATAGGAGAAATGGAGGAACTCTGGATGGGGTAGCGGGGAAGTGGGGGGAAGGAAAGGGTGTATGTAGTAAAGATGGTTGAAGGAGATGGTCATCACTACCCCAGGTGCATGTATGAAGACACAAATGGTGTGACTCTGGTTTGCAACCAGAGAAATGGAAAAATTGAGCTGTATATATGTACTATGATTTGAAATGCATTTAAATAAATTAATTAAAAAATAATTTAGGGGAGTTAAAAATAATTCAGTAGGAGTTTTCTGTTTGTTTGGCAGGCAAAAACAAAAAACTGCTTAATTCCCAGGGATATTCTAAGAAGTAGGCTAAGATTTTACATAAGGATTGTGATTTGCTCTCTGAGAAGCTATTTTTTTTTTTTTTTTCCCTGAGAATAGGTACTTAGCAAAGACTTTGCAGTAATCTGAAACTTTTCTCTAGAAACTTGATTATTGGCCAGTTCTATTCTGGGATTTATAGCAGAACCAACCTCTGAGAATCTCTGAGAGAATCTAATGTCTTTATATGATGAATTCAGTCTTTATTTGCCCTTTCTGACATAGAAGAAAGTTTATAGTGTGTAATTATATGTATTTCCTCTCTCATACTTATATGCTTTATTTTTACCTTTTGGAAACAAAGATTATCCGAGAGAAGCACGTTTGACATGATGGATATATAAAACTTGAATTCTGAAGAGCAAGTACTGAGGCAAGAAGAAATTTTCTTCTTCTATTCATGCGTTCACACTGTAGCCTACAAAACAAAATAGCCACAAGGATTAATGGCAAACCTTTTATCATCTATACTAATTTCTTAGGAAAATCACTTAGTCAATAGTTGTCTTCTGTTTTACTTTTGAAAATAAGGTAAAATATCAATATATTGGAAAATTAATTTTTTCTATTTAAAAAGTATTAATAGAAAATAAGATTTAAAAGAGTGATTCAAGCAAATATTATTCTTGAGTAAATTCAAGAAAGATGCATTTAGCTCTTTCACACTTTACAAGTTTCAGAACTTGTGTTTACCATTTTAATAGGAAGTATACTACATGAATTTTTTTTTAAGATGAGGTCTCCCTATTGTTGCCTAGGCTGGTCTCAAACTCATGGGTTCATGAGTAAATAATTACCCTGTCTCGGCCCCTCAAGTAGCTTGGGAGGCATGTGCTACCATACCTAACTCTATATGAATCTTTTAAAGAAACTAATTTGGTGTAAAATGATTCTTTTCAGCTGAAAAATTGCTATATTACATTCTGATGTGTAGAGTTTTATTTAGTTTGACGAGAATAAAGGGACTTCACCTTTAGTAAACAGAAAACAAATCATTACATAGCCAAAGTAGAGCTCAAAGTAGTTTTTTTAAGTCCTTGTATAAAATACATCAAAGAAGCAAAATAATAAAATAGCAAGGACCTTTTATACTTTTTTAAAATTCAAATGTTAGTTTGCTTACCAATTTTTTCAGGATTAGTTTGTAGTATAAAAATGCTCTGAAATAAAGGCCTCTGTATATGTTTGAGATAAAACTGTATCAATAAACTTCTGTATTCAGCACATGGCAAAAGCTTTCAGTTTCTGAAAATGGGTGGAACTGTTTCGAGACTGGCACCAGCAAATTCTGACAAAGAAGAAATCATCAGTTTAGAAATCATAATGGCATCTTTCAGGTACACTCTTCATAAGGATGATCACAAATAAATGCGGTAACTTTGGAAGGGAGATCTTTTTTTTGGGGGGCGAGGGTAATAGGGATTGACTCCAGGGGCACTTTATCACCAAGCTACAACTCCAATCCTTTTTTGTTATTTATTTTTTGAAGATAGGGTCTTGCTAACTGGCAGAAGGTCTCAATAAGTTGCCAAGGCTGGCCTCAAACTTGGCAATTTTCCAGCCTCAGACTCCTCAGTTACTGGGATTACAGATGCGCACCACAATGCTGAATATGAAAGGGAGACCTTACATTGATACTAATCCTGTCATCAGTCAAAATAATACTTCTGTGAAAATAAAATCTTGCCACTCAAGGCAAATAGATGGAAACTTGCAAAGATAAAAACAACAGCAAGCACAATACCCACACAAATCACTGATCTATGTTATTAGAAGGAGTTAAAATTCCCCCTTCCCTTATTTTGGGACCCTTACAACTTCATGGTTTGATACACACAGCTAGGATACAAGATTCTACCAAAGCAGACAGGTATTCCTTGGTTTCATTATTTTCTTAGGCCACATGGTAATCTCTAAATGATGGAATATGTATCAACAAAGGCATCTTCCTTTCACATCTCCTCCAAAATTCAGATCTAGATGGTATGTAACATGGTATCCACCAGTGGACTAGGGGAGATAAAATAGGGCAAAGGTCCATTCTGAAAATGCTGCTTAAAATCCTGCTATTTAAAATGAAGCTTGAAATCCTTACAATAGCCAGTGAGGTCCTGGGTCATCCAGCCCTCACCTAACTCCCTGAGTTCACTTTGTATCACTCTCCTTCTTAATCATTGCTTTTCAAGCCATACTGGCCTGCTTTCTTTTCCTTACATATACTAAACAATTTGACTTCTCAAGCTTTTGTGCTTATTGTTCTTTGTCTAGAATGTTCTCCCATAGGACTTAGCATAGCTAGCTCCTTTGCTTCAACTTTAATGTGACCCGAGAGCCCCACCTTATATCAAGTAGGTACTGCTTCCCTGTTTTTATGACAACACCTTTTTTTATCCTTCATATTACTGATCATGTTGTATAATTGTTCTATATATGCATATACTTACTTTTGCGCTACCTCCCACTAATCTGAAAGTTAAAGATAGGCACCTAATCTCCCTAATGCCTTTTTTCTTGATTCGCTTCTTTGATGTTTATGTGCTAGTAATTTATACTAAAGGAAACACAAAAAAGTAATCTGAGTTATGTTCCTTGCCTCTTGCCCCAACAGGATGTTTCCTGTTTCTGTGCCTTTGCTGTTTTTCACTCTTCCCTCTGCCTAAAATGCTCTTTCATTCTCCTGGTTATTGCTACTTTTTAAGATTCTTCTCAGTGGTTTTCTTCTCCAGGAAGTTTTCCCAGATTATGTGACCTTATTTTTTTATTGATCACTTACCACATCACAGTAAATTGATGTGTTCCATATGTTCTTTTCCAGAACCAGAAGGATCATCTTTTAAAATCTCCAATACCATTATTGAGTGAACTTTCAGTTCAATACCCTCACTACAAAATTATTAGAATGTATCTTAACTTTTTTTTTCTCCTTTGGGCTAAATTAGAAAATCTAGAATAAATAGGTTATATTAGACAATGTGGAATAATTCTTATTAAATGTTAGATATTGTAGGATAAAATTCAATTAAGTAATGTGAACTGGTATATGGGGCTAGTGCTGAAGGTAAAGAAGTGTAAGGGGATGAATACTATCAAAGTTTATAATCTAGTTGGATTCATAATTTCTTTTGACTACTTTACAGCACACAGTACTCTTACCTCACTATTTGATCCAGTCAGAGAATTTAAGTGGCTAATTAAAGGTCAGGATGCACATGGAATCAGGTCTAGAACTCACGCCTTCTGACAATTAACACAGCATTCTAGTTCACTATACTGTTTGCTCAAGCATCATATTTAACTATTTGTTTTAAGGCTGCCCCAAAGATAAAATTACCCCTTTAGAAAACTAGTCTCCAGTTCTAAAGACACAAAGAAAAGGAGGTATGACTAATTTTTCTTCCCTTCATCTTTCCCTAAATAGTTCATGCTGGCAAAGGGTGTGGCTTAGTGTAGATAATTTGCCTAGAGTCAATGAAACCTTGGGTTCGATCCCCAATACTATAAAACAAAACAAACCAAAAACCAGAACAAATCAGAAACTGTTCATGCCTTGCAAGAAAACCTCTGTCACCTTGTTGCTCTCAGATTTCCCATTTTACAAGTCAAGAGGCCTCACAATGGAAAGGGTGGCTACTATGAGTATTTTTCTTAGCAATAATGGTCTCATTCAAAGGCACATACTTTTTGTCTAATTTTTCTAAAATAAGTCATAACAACTCTCTAAGAAATACTTTATGGACATCAACACGAACATTCTAGAAAGGGAAGTTATAGGCAGGTAGGAGATAAAAAATAAAATACACAAAAAGCAAAGAGACAAAACCTCCAGTGAAAGGTGAAATATTTTTAAAAACACCAGGAAAATCTGAAGGAGTACAACATGTATCTGTTTATTCCATCATTTATGGGGCATTTATGACAGGGATGGGGACAGGACAGAGTTGGAGACAGAAAACACAGTTTTTATTCAAGGAATTTATAATCTATTGGCTCAATGGATAACTATCAATGAAATGACACAAAGGTAAAGAGTATATGCAAGCTTTAGACTTCCATGCTGCAACTGCTTACCTGAGAGCCAACTGTATTTGGATATCTCACAGGCATCTCAAGCTTTAATAGGTAACAACCTGAATTTTTAAGTTTCTTTTCAAACCTCTTTCCATGAAATTATCTCAATCTCAGTAAATGGTACTAATTTCTAACCAGCCAGTAAAGCCAGATAGCTAGGAGTCATCTTTCACTCCTCTTTTTCCTCATGTGCCACATCAAACCATCAGTAGTTCTTTAGTCTATTTCTATATTAGAAACCATCATTCACTTCCTCTATATATTCTGCCACAACCTTAATCCAAACCATCATCATCTCTTGCTTATGCTGCTGCATTAGTCATCTAACTCCATGATCTGCTTTCTACCCATTCTTCCAGACTCACCTCATTCAAGAGTCCTTCCTGAATAAGTTCCAGCAACATTGATCTTTTCTTAGGTTCCGGAACACAAAAATGTCAAGATCTTTTTGCCTCAGGGCTGGTGTTATGTCCTATTCCTTCTGTCTGTAATCTTCCTCTCTTGCATGGCTAGATCCTTCACATCTTTAAGGCCTCCACTGAAATATCAACTCCTTAGAAAGGACTTCCCAGGCCATTCTAAAACCCATAGTTCCCCTATTATTTCCTTTCTTAAGTCCATGGATAAAAGGTAAGTTCCATTGGGAAAGGAATCCATCTTGCTCACCATAGTAACCCAATATCTAGCAGTTCTTGGCATGGAGGGAGATACATAAAACTATCTGCAGAATGAGTAAATAATTACTGGGCACTCTGTGATCCAGTTTTGCAGAGTTAGGAAAGGCTGCCTGACTTAAAAAAAAAAAAAAAAAGCCTTCCAAACTGAGAAATAAGGAATGATTAAGAACATGCCAGTTGGGGATGGGTTAGGTCTGGAAATAAGAGGACTGTGCCCCTGATGAACATATGACACTCTAGGATTAGCTCAGTGACAGAGCGCTTACCTAGGCTGGATGAAGCCTGGGGCTTGATACACAACACCTTTAAAAATAAATAAATAAAAGCATTTTGTATGGCTAGTGCCTAGGGCTAGAGTTGGAAAATCACTGGGGCTGGAGAGGGAGGCAACAATCAGACAAGGAAGGGCCTGGAATATACGTTAAGGAGTTTGGATTTAAACTTGCAGGCAACCAGAAGCAGCTGAAAGGTTTTAAATTGTCAAATTTGCAGTTCTCCTGCTCCTGGTTTTCCTGGCACCAGGGACTTCTGTAGCCTTCTAGTGGGTACTAAAGTCTCACAATGTGGAGACTGGATTAGTAGGTACCAAGACTGAACACAGGAGAAATAGCTGAGAGGTTACTGTTACAACTGCATAGCATAGGAGTGACCCAAATACCAGTGAATGTGGTGAGAAGTACAGAGATCTGAGATATTTATGAGGGTGTTATCATTGGCTGGATGTGAGAGATGAGGAAGAAACCTAGATAACTTTAAAAAGTCGAGTCTTTTTCTCGGTTATTTCCAGTTTGAGCTTGAAACTGTGGTTCCTTCACCCAATGTTTTTTTCTCTCTTCAGCCCTCTCCCTAACAAGATTAGGGAGACAGTGTTATCTTTTCTTCCCCTAGTTAATTGCCCTTAAGCACACCCACTACAAGGAGATGCCAGCTGAGGATCTGGGAAGTAAATACAGGCGCCCCGCCCCCCAACCAGAGCACACCTGGAATGCAACCCTTGAAGTCCCTTTAAAACTCCCATCCCGGGGCTGGGATTGTAGCTCAGCGGTAGAGCGCTTGCCTCCCATGCGTGAGCCCTGGGTTCGATCCTCAGCACCGCATACAAAGCAATAAAATAAAGACATTGTGTCCATCTACAACTAAAAAAATATTAAAAAAAAAACAAACTCTCATCCCTCCTGATAGAGTCACACACAGCCTTTGGGACAGGAGTCCCCCTGCTTCTTCTTTGCTAGCAAAGCAATAAACCTTCTTTCTCCTTTTTCTCAAAACGTGTCATTATTAAATTAGCACTGATTGGCATTGGGGACAGGGACACAGCTTTCGGTTACACGCTCACCCAGTGTATAGCTCGCCAACCCTGAGTGCACAACAAACGTTCACTTAGTGATCCCAATGGCATGGTCTAAAGTCACTGACCCTTTTACTCTTGTACCATCAAGGCTTCCCTTTACTGGGATGACGCCTGAAAAAAAAAACCAACATAATATGCCAGCCTCTGGGTCTCATCAACAATAACTTTAAGGGCTTCAGAAGGAGTCTCCATTTCTATGCTTCCCCAAGAACCTCTTTCTCCAGCTCCTCACCTAAATCAAAAGACTGGGAGACATCGGGGATACGCTCAAAAGCCGCAGACCAGGTAGATGCAGTAACTCGCCAAACATCATCCGATCGAATCTCCCGCGTCCTCTTCCGCCGGAAGTGACGTTTGAGCAGTGGTTCCTCAGTGCCAATCAGAAAAGGCTCCGCCCAGAGTCACGATTAGCTACGAAATCCTGTGAGCGTCTGGAAGCGACCATTTTTGTCAAACTGGGGGTAGAGTTAGGGTTTGAGGGATACTCTACCTTGACTGGTGAAATAGTAGTACAACCTGCAAAGTTAGCTTCCCGGGGGCGCTGAGCCAGCTTGGCGTAGGGATGCCGGGAAAGGGAGGGAGAGGGTGGAAGCGCCCTCGGACTGGGGTCTGGCAGGGCGAAGAAGAGGGAGTGGAAGCGGAGTGGAGGGGGTTGGCGCAGCCGGGAAGACAGCAGGGGGCGCTGTTCCGGAGCGTAGTACCTCCGGCGGAGGAAGGGAAGCGATAGCGGCTTGAGGAGGGAGGGAGGCGGAGCCTAGATTGGGTTTCCAGGGGCCGGGGAGAAAAAAGGGGGGCGTTACCAGCGAGGAGGGACCGAGACCTGGCTTGCTAAGGGATGGGCTGTGCGGGCAATACAGAGGTTTGGTGAGACCCAAGAACAGAGGGTCTGATTAGGCTGGCATAATTAAGGTGCGATGTAAGGAGCGCAGTCTTTAGAGGACCGAGCGGTCCGAAGCAGTGCTTCACTTGCTGCTACTTGAGTGACCCAGTTTCTTCATCTATGAGTGGGAATAACAGTCGTACACAAGACAAGGGATTGCTGTGGTGGTGGAGTTAGATGCGTGCTATCATGCCTAGTGATATACTGGCATGCAGTGAGTTGTCACGGTAGCTATCTTTACCATTAAGTGGGATTTGCGGAGGAGAGGGAGTGTTGCAGTGGAACTTAGGTGGCCAGGGCAGGGTTTGGCGGTGACAATAAAGGTAGAGGGTACAGCGTGACCTGGAGAAGAGGTGGGCTTGGGGGGGCACTATAGATAGGGATGGGATATGGACCCTGGCCTGATAAGGGCCGACAGGTAGTGTGACCGTAGTGAAGGTGGGCTCTAAGGAGGGGATGGCACGAGAGGGAAGTGGGGTGGAGGCGGCGCCCTCGGGGACACGAGGTGGCGAGGCTGTGGAGCTGGCAGGCTTTGGGTTTCCCGGGGGAGGAGCCAGTCTGCAGCGGGCGGAGCTGCGGGCTGGGGCCGGGCTTAGGCTGTGCGCTGCTGCCCTTGTCCCTTCCCGCACCGGCGCTGCTGCCGCCAACCTGAGCCATGGGTCGCCCAGCCCTCCTGCTCCTGCTCCTGCTCCTGGCTTTCCTGGCACCCGGGACCTCTGTACTCCCCCGGCGGGTACTAAGGACTCTCAGCAGCCTGCACTTGCCAACCAGCCCCACATCACGCTCCTCTGTAGCCAAGAACTACTCAGTTTTTTATTTTCAACAGAAGGTAAGGGAGTGGGAGGGGGCGGGGAAGCCTCGAGTTCCCAAGCTCCAACCGCTGTGATCTCGGTCCTGTAGAGTCCGGGCAGTGGAGTTCACTCTGAACTTCAGACTTCTTGATGCCTAGGACTGTCCAGTCTTTAGTTTACCCATTCCAGAGGGTGGCCTGAAGTCCTCAAAATTTAAAATCTACCCTCCCATTACCAATAATTTAATACCATTACTGGCATCCGTTTTTCTTTCTCTTTAAAACAACGGAAATTTATCCTCTCATAGTTCTGGAGTCCAAGAGTACCATCTTTTTGATTCAGTTTCTCTCTACGTGGCCACTGCAGTCACTTAAATTACCCCAGCTCTCAGAGGGTGCCTTAATCTAAACTCCTTTGACCTCTAAATTCAAATTATTGAATGCCAATTCTGGTCCCTAGTCTTTGGTGACAGTCATCTTTTGCCCCAAGGCAGTCCCTAAATACAAATTCTAATGTCTTTACCTATTAAATAATATAGAATATTAATCCAATCTAAAATGACAGCTTGTCATTTCAGGATCAGCTCAAAGATGATTTTGTGGGCCTTTCATTAAGAGTTTTTGACTGTCCCTGTTCCCTATAAGACTGAACATATGGCCTGTGCCTGTAAAAGAAGTTATAAGCATATAGCAGGATTTGCAATGGGTGTTGGGGTCACTGTCTCTGATCTGTGACTTGAGTTTAGAGTTCTAAGACAGGATTTATGAGTGCTTTTGTGCTTGGCTACAGCATTAGTCCTTACCCCACAAGTCTGAATGGAAGAATGTAAAATGACAGGGAACTCTAATGATTCTACATTTCTGGGAGCCTAAAGATAAGGATTAGAAGGAGTGCAAGGGTCTGATCTTGGCAATTAGGAGTCAGACCAGGATTCTACCCTGCTAGCTTTGTGATCTTGGGCAGGTTACAGTTTGTGAACTTATTTTCTTGATTTCCTGGGGTTGTGGTGGGAGCAGATGACATATCCCTAGCAGAGTAGCTGGCCTGAAGTAGGCACTTAATAGATGTGTGGTTGCTCACCTATCTGAATTGAATAGGAATTTAAGATAAAGAAATGGCATGAATTTGTAGAATAACTTACAAGCAACAATTTTTAACACGGGAAGTTGAATTTGGGTTTATGAAGAGAAAGTGTTTTAATTTTAGCAGAGATGCCAGGAAACAAGGCTTTTTCTTGGGTAACACTTTTAACTGTCTATGATATAGTTTCCTCATTTGCAAATTGATAAGGACCAATGTGTGTTATACTTTACTGAGGAAAATTAAGGGCTCTTTGGGGGAACTAGCTCAGAGAGAAGCTAGTTGGGTGAATGCTGAAGTGGTGGCCATGTTAGATACTCTAAGTCTCCCTCCCCTGACCTTTTTAATCTTGAGCTCTCTGTTTTATCTGTTTCATGAACTGGGATTTTCTGTACAACTATATGCTAAGTCCTATTGCTAAGGTAGAGTTGGAGGAAGAACTACTGGAATAGAAGATGTATAAAATACTTTTGGGAATGATGAAAAAGAATAGTCAGCAGAAAACGGGGGATGAAAGTGTAGGAAACAAATGATCTGTTCCTAATTTTATATTCCTTTGCTGTAGTTTCCTTCATTGGCCACTTCACTCTTCAGAAATATCATTTAAGGCTGTTTTTTTTTCCATCTTTGGTAATTTACAAAATGTTTGTCTTTACTCAGCCAAACTTTCTTTTTTTTTTAAAATATTTTTTGTAGTTGTAGATGGACACAATACCTTTATTTTTATTTATTTGTTTTTATGTGGTGCTGAGGATCAAACCCAGTGTTTCGCACGTGCTAGGCAAACGCGCTACTACTGAGCCACAACCACAGCCCCCCAAACTTTCTTAATTTTTTTTTCTGAACACTTCCAAAGATTTCTTTTTTTGTCAGGGGTTGGGATACCAGGGATTGAACTCAGGGGCATTCGACCACTGAGCCACATCCCCAGCCCTATTTTGTATTTTATTTAGAGACAGAGTCTTACTGAGTTGCTTAGCTCCTCGCTTTTGCTGAGGCTGGTTTTGAACTTGCCATCCTCCTGTTTCAACCTTCCGAGCCTCTGGGATTATAGGTGTGTGCCACTGTGCCCTGCTCCAAAGTCTTGCTGTTCACCTATACTTGCAGATGTATACAGATACAGCATTAGGAAAAAAACTGCCAACAAAGCTTACTGTTTTCATCTAAAATAACTCATTGCCTTTTTGCCTGCCTCTTCTTTCCCATGGTGTTTTCTCAACTCTGTAGACCAATAATCACTGATGAAGAGTTTTGCTGGTTACATAGATCTTGGTCTAAAATAGAACTCTAGAAACAAGCTGGTCTTTTAAACACTTCAATATCGTACTCTCAGGAAACTTGGGGGCAACCAAGTCTTGAAGTTGTTGCATTTCATCATCGTCGTGACCCCCAGAGTCTTCACTCATGATAATCTTCAGGGAGTCTTCATGTGGCTCAACCCCCACATTTCAAGCACCTGGCCATTGATCCATATCACTCACTAGTTAGACCCCAGCATGGGGCTCTTTACTCAGCCAACCTTTGCCCACTAGTATATACTTAATTTATACATTAGGGTGCAGGTCCCACATATGTATTTATTACCATAATAATAATTTTCCTTATATCAACTCCAATTGGGCTTTTTTTTTAGAAAAATTTTCCATACATATTTATTGTATAATTGAACTTATAGTAGTTGTCAATTTCAGGACCATAGATTTTTACTTGGGACTGTATATACTCAACTTCAATATTTTTTTTAGTAGTGCACATGAAATATTTTTATGTATTTCAGTAATAAATGTATAATCCTGTTTTTATTTAGGGTTTAATTTTTTCAAATTCTATTTCCTTTATCTATAATTATCTAGGTGACCATACTAGTCCTAGAAGTCCTTATATGAACATAAAGGATGTGGCTTCATGGAGCGTTCTCTGTAAAAAGATTTAGCCAATGGCTTTGTCCCTCTCTTCCTTAGAAATCCTTCATATCTTTAAATGCTTGCAGGATAAAGGCCAAATTCCTTGGCATGGATTCCATTGTTTCTCACCATATAACCTCCCTGGCCTTCCCAGCTTTATGTCCTACTATAGTCTCCTGCCTCTACTCTTCAAACACATCTACTCTTTCAGTAACAGAACACAAACTCCAGTGAATTTTACTGTTTAGAAATTCTGTCTGGAATGCCATACTTCTTTTTCACTAGTTCAACTTACCCTTCTATCCCAGACAAAGTGTTACCTCTTCTGTCAAACCTTGTCTTCTTTAGGGCAATTTAGCTTGTCTTGTTTTAATCCTGCACACTCATTATTTTATACATGTCCTTCCAGCTAGATAGCACTCTTCAGGACCTACAAGAGCCTATCAAAAGTGTAAGGGTTTTCTGTTTCTGCTTTAAAAGGAGGATTTGGGTAAGGGGCAGAGATGTCATGTTTAGCCACAAAGGTATCAAGAAGAATCCCTTAAACAGCCCAAGCAGCAGGCCAAGGAGATGGGTGAGGAGGCTTTCAAGCAGAAACAAAGAGGAGATGAAGAAATTTGAGGAGATAAAAACCATTGAAAGCTGGGGTGGGGGCGATCTGGTCACAAGTGGAATTAATAAATCTAGCAAGATTATGATGACACTTGAATCTGTTCCTAAACATCTACATTCTTTTCTATAACATCTTTGCCATGTATGGCTAAAATGAGTTGTTTTCTCGAGTTTTGTTGTATATTTAAGAGTAAACTTCTGTGCTGTAAGTGGTGGTCCATGCTTGTAATTCCAGGGACTTGGGAAGCTGAGGCCGGAGGCACAAATTTGAGGGCAGCTTGGGCAACTTAGGCCCTGTTTCAGAATAAAAAATAAAAAGAGCTGGGGATGTAGCTCAATGGTAGAGCACCTCTGAATTCAATCCCCAGTACTGAAAAAAAGAAAAGAAAAGAATAAAAATAAAGAGAATAAACTTGTTTTAAAAAGTACATATATTTATAAAGCAAAAAATAATTTTTAAATTAACAATAATAATTAAGGGAGTGAATGACTAAAGAGAGCATAAACAAATGTATAACCACAAATAATTTTTATTTTTATTTCTTACTCTTCCATTTTTTGCCAATTATTTTTCCTTCTTTTCCAAAGCCTTCAAATGTTGATTTAGTAGGAATATTTAACTTTTTTTACTTGAAAGAACTGATTCAGGAGATCAGAGAAAGGATGTGCTCACATCACTTGGGTACGTGATGGCTTTGGGTACACGTGTAATGCCAATGCCATAAAGGACTCTGGAATTCTTGACTTGTGATTGCAGTTTTTACCATTTATTGATTTCCTTTCCCACCCAAACTTCTCAGGCTAGAATGTGAATTCTGAGGTCATTTTACTGTGTAATGTAGTGGGCAGGAGGAATGGATCCTGTCAGGCTTTTTCCTCAGTAGCAAAATAGGGAACAAAATTTACTGTATATGGTAGTAGTTAAGAGTACTGTCTTTGGAGACAAATAGTTTTGAGAATGAATCCTGTTTTTGCCACTTCATCAGTGAACTTGACATGTTTCTCTGAGGCAGCCCATATTTTCATAATCAGCAAAATGAGTGTAATTACACTACTATCTCATAGGTATGTTGTAAAATGAGGTAGTGTGCGTATATCACTTAGTAAACCATAAATTGTTATATTTTTTTATTTTGCAGTTTCTTAATGCTTTAACCCCTCTTCACTCAAAATATTTAAATATTTTTATAGCTAAACAGAAATGATATATATTAATAGAAATGTAATATTCTGGAAAATATGAAAATCTGTGAGAACTATTCTTTTAAATAAATACTACATATGTGACTTTGTCAATGGGAGATAATTTAATAGACTGTGGCACTGGAATTAGCATTTTTCCTTGCTTGAAATAGTTTTCCATCATATTGACTCTGACATACAAAAAGAAACATCAAACTACATCTGTTATTTTTATGCTGTCTTGAGTTCTGATAAAGTGTGGAGGGAAAATATGGTAATGAATATCCTTTTAGGTTTTTAGAACATTCTTCTCTTCTTGATAACAATACTGTCTTTCTGATAGCCAAGTTTTTAATGTTTATCAGCTAGTTTTTAATGTTTATCAGCTAATGTTTATCAGTTAGCTATATGCTAACATGTAATTTCAGTAAAAATTAACTTTAGGTTTTTCACAATCTTGGTTATATTTTCTGTCAGCACATTGCTGGGACTTTGTGCTTTAGAAGATTTAGATATTTAAAACATTTTCAGTTTTGACTGTAGTGTCAGACCTGCCACTAGCTCATGTCATGATCTTGGGCAAGTTGTTTAGCTCTTTAGATTTTATTCTACTAATTTGTAAGATAGGAGGCTTGGATCTGATGCACCTGTATTTCTGTTCACTGTGTGCCTCCTATAGGTACTGCATTAGGAGGAGTGGGGATGAGGCCACAAGCTCTGGATTTTTCCCTAACACTAATTACCCTTGGTGAATTGAACCTAAACAATTTTTCTATCTCAGCTAAGGTACTGACTTTATATATGTCATATAAAGTGTTTTAAAATTAAAAATTAGTCACCTCTATTACTGGTACAATATTTATGACAGAGTATTTTTTGTGTTTTTAAAGTTTCCTTGGTTATGGGTGAATGGGGAAAGAAAGGAGAATCCTATAATTCTAAGACCTTAATGATATTTCCTATTTGTCTTCATTCTAGTACCTTACATTGTAGTTTTTTGTTTTATAATTTTTAAATATGCATTATAATTATACATAATAGTGGGCATAGTAGTTCTTTTTTTTTTTTTGTATCAGGGATTGAACCCAGGAGTGCTTAACCACTGAACCACATCCTCAGCCCTTTTTGCTGAGGCTGGCTTTGAACTTGCAATCCTCTTGCCTTAGCCTCTCAAGCTGCTGCAATTATAGGTGTGCTCACTGTACACATTATAAGATCTTTATAAGGAAATTTTGAATTTCAAAAGTGACCATAGATTAAAATAGAGTAAGAGGTAGAAGAATAAGGTGAAACATGGAGCACACAGGTGTGTAATACATTAGTAATGATGATCTGCTAGTACTTGTGGTAACATATGGGAACTTTATATGCCCTAGGTCCCATGCTACCTACTTGACTGACATTCACTTACCTAATCTTTGTAACTGTCCTATGAGGTAGATGCTATTATTATCTCACTTTATAGACTAGGGAACAGTGTTACAGAGAAATTACATCCTCAAGCTACATTGCTTATCTGTACCATTTTGTTTTTCTGAAAATAAATTGAAAAGTTTCTGCTTTTAAAATGAATTTTATTACTGTGTTTGTTTTACTGGTCAGGATAAGCTAGTTATGCTGCTATTACAAAACTCCAAAATTTTAGTGTTTTAACCCAAGAAAAATATGAGTCTTTCTATATTTCCAGTGGAGTGAACAAGGGACTTTATTCATTCACTCAGAGATTGAGTAGTTGATGGGAGCCTCATCTCAATGTGTGCTTTTATGATAACCGAAGCAGTGGATAAAGAACATGGAAGGTCTAATGTAAATGCTCCAACTTGTAAATGGTATACATAATTTCCTCTCAGAATTCCTTGATCAGCACTGATTAAATGCACTTAAGTACAGGTTAGGAGACAAAAATTACTGGCTTTGAGTACCTAGAAGGAAAAACAGCACTCCTGACTATGATGACTGCCATACTCAGTCACTTAACCACCCACCCACCTTCCACCTCAGTACTTATCTAATACCTTTTATATGTTAGGCACTGGGCTAGGTCCTGGGAACAGAGATGATTATGTTCAGAAGGACCTTAAATTATACTTGACCATTTCAGTTGTACATACTCAAACTTACCTCTGAAAAACATGGAAAAACACTAAAACTTTTGTTATTTCTTAGTATTCATATGGCTACAACTTAGATTACTTCAAAAAATATTTCTGAAATGAGGCAAATCTATTAAATATTTTCTTACTAAACTTGTCCCTTTCATAATGTTTCACTGATCTGATATATATATTATATAATGTGCATATGATATAAAGGAATTTATTCATTCAATAATTAAAAATAATTGATTTGCCTTTTTATAATGAAAGAAAATTCATTTAGAGATTTATATAAAAATCTTAAGTGTGTTTTGTTAAGTGTTGGGAAATTGTTTTTTGAAAAGGAATATTCTTAATTGGTATTATTTATTATGTATTTAGAAAATATGTATGTGATTGTAGAATATAAAAATATTTTTTCATTTTTATTTACAAGTTTAAAAATCCTAGTTATTAAGCTGGCTTTGAGTACCTAGAAGGAAAAACAGTGGTGGCGAGTCTGTAATCCCAGCACTCAGGAGGCTGAGATGGGAGAATAACTTGAGCCCATGTATTTGAGACCAGCTTGGTCTACATAGCAAGATCTGTCTTTTTTTTTTTTTTAAAGTTGACAGTTAACAAGTGTTCAATAAATGAGAGTTATTTTTACGAGCCAAAAAAAAAAAAGTTGTACTAGAAAAAATCCTAGTTAAGCTGGGCATGATATTACATGCCTGTAATCCTAGCTACTTGGGAGGCTAAGGCAGGACAATTTTAAATTCAAGGCCAGGCTGGGCAACTTAGTGAGGCCCTGTCTCAAAATGAAAAAATAATAAGGGCTGGGGATGTAACTCAATGGTAGAGTGCCCCTAGGTTCATTTTTTGAAAAATTCCCAGGTGTTTGTTTTTGTTTTACTAACAATGAATGCATGTTTATTGATTATGTGCTCTGGGCCAAGTATTTTACTAAACTCTTTCACATTTCTGTTTTTAATTATTGCAAAAAAAAAAAAAAAAAAAAAAAAAAAAAAAGAAAAGAAAAAAGCAGCTGACCTCTCCTGGTTGACATAGGCCATATGAGATAGCATCAGAGCTCAGGTCTTGGGACTCTGCCCCACTAGCATCATGTCTCTGGGTAGATGGGCTGTTCTGGTTCTCCTTCACTGCTTAGTTGCAACTGCTTTGACATCTTTTCTTCACAGCATCTTACATCTTTGTCTTGTATACACAGCTTGGACAAGGATGAAGAACTCATTTGAGTGGAGGAGGAGAAAAAAGTGCAATGTCCTTTTCTACCTCATTTCAACCTAAGGTTTTACCGAATGTAAGAGAAGAGAAGGATAGAAAAGAAAAGAAAGGTTTCCAAGAGGATCTTTTGTCTGTGTGAAAGAGGGAGAAAAATGAAAGTTCCCCAAATAGGACCAGAGTATATATTTTCTCTAACTCTATAGCCACTCCTACCTATCTTTTTTAGTCCCTTCTGCTGCTTGTAGTGGAATGGAGCTCATACACTTACTTCGACAGCTTCCCACAGGGCTGGGAAATAAAAAGTTAGTAAGCAAATAAATATTAAATAAATAAGATTACAAATGATAATGGCTAGCCAGGTGCAGTAGCGCACGCCTGTAATCCCAGCACTTTGAGAGCCTGAGGCAGGAGAATCACGAGTTCAAAGCCAGCCTCAGCAACAGCGAGGCGCTAAGCAACTTGGTGAGACCCTGTCTCTACATAAAACACAAAATAGGGCTAGGGATGTGGCTCAGTGGTTGAGTGCCCCTGAGTTCAATCCCTGGTACCAAAAAAAAAAAAAAAGAAAAAGAAAAAAGTCATAATGGCTGCCTTGAAAGAAATAAGCAAGGTAATCTGTGCATGAATGTGGGGTATAGAGGATGGAAAAGTCTGTATGTCAAGGTTTCTCTGAGGAAGGGATTTTGAACCTGAGAGGAAGCAGGAAGACAAAGTCCCTGAAGCTTAAAATGGCAGTTATTTTCGGCTCTTTCTCCTGTCCTCAGATAGGCTAATTGTATCCTATTTTCATTCCTGTGGCCCTCACCCCTGTTGCTGTCCACACCCCCACTAGGGGAAGAGTATACAATTTGTCTTATTCTCCCAGCTTCCTCCAGTTCCCCCCTCTGCTGCCCCCACCATGGGCTGTCACATTAATTGCCTCTCTTCCATTCAGATACTCTCCTGCTTAGAACCTGTAGCAACTCCTTATTGTTTGCTTTATTAAGAACAAATCCTATAGCACTTAAGGTTTTTCACTCCGGCCACAACCCTCCATTCCCTTTTGCTAATCTATTTTCCACACATGCTTATTTCTTTCCTGTCTTTATCCTTATCCCACATTGTTCCCTTTGTCTGGAATGTCTATTGGCCCTTCCCTTTTTATCAGTCTCAACCATCTCTTAAGCCGCATCCTACTCTCTGCCACCTCCAAAGAGCAGTTTCCTAATCTCCTGGAGAGAGTGTGAGTGGTCAGATCTCTCTTTATACTTCTTATAGCTCTGTCTTATTCTCACCTGTGTTATTATTTTTTGTATCCTTCTGTTATTCCTTTTAAAGAAGGAAGCTTGCCTTGCAAACATTGATACTTTTCCACAGCAGACTATACATTATTTTAGATAGACTATTACTTCACAAATTTGATGAAATCTATATTTCTTCCCTCCCTCTCTGTTTACTTTCCTACACATTAAGGCAGGTGTATGTATGTGGAGTGGCTGTGGGATAGTGTGGAAACTTATAACCCAACCGTTTCACCCCCTTTTAGACAGCCAGGTAGAATGTCAGACAAAAAGATTTATTTGTTTTTATACTTTTGTTTTGGTGATCTGGAAGTTGTGCATAGAAGTTAGTGCTGACCCTTCTCCCAACATATCTACAGATAAGTGTTATGGAAGGGAATGATGCAGTTTCTTTTTTTTTTTTTTTTTCCTTTGTTTTGTGTATAGATGAGGGCTGGGGAAAGGGTAAAGATAGAATACATCAAGAAAAGTGTCTCCTTAAAGGCTGCACCAGGCAGGGAGTGTAGCTCGGTGGTAAGAGTGTGTGCTTATCATGCTTGAGGCACTGGATTCAATCCTCAGCACCAGAAAAAAATAAATAATTGAAAAGTTTAAAAAGAGATTGCTACTTGTGGTAATTATGTACTTCCTATATTTATTAGAGAGCTGAAGTAAGCATCTTAGGATTGTGGTTTTGATTTGTAAACAGAAACCAATTAATTATATATTTGTAAATCTTTACTTCTCTTTGAATATATGTCATTTCAAGTTGACTTGCAGTGCTGCTACTGAAAAGAAGAAGCTGTACAGTCCTGTCAAGCCCAGAGTGTTATCTTTATTGCGGCTCATACTGTGTGGATGGCCCACATGGATCAAGAAAAAGCAGGTTTTCTTTAGGAACTTTCTCTGACCTGCATTTCAGTTACAAAATCTGTGGGGGCAAAAAGAAAACTTTCCCTTTGCCCTCTAAAAGTCCACTGGAATAAATAGATCAGACAAATCAAATGGGAGAAAAGAGACACAAATTTATCAATATGCATGGGGAGAATCATGAATATGATTTCCTAATAATTCAGAATCTTACATATCCTTCCTCCTTGGGGAAAAGGGAAGAACGTAATGTAGGAAATTTGTAGGGGTCCTAAATGGTTATTAGGGGAGTCAATTGACCAGGAGAGAAAAATTCGCTTATAAAATGATTATCTTTGGAATTGGAGTGAGCCCAAGGGACAGACAGTATCTTGTGACAAAGTCTGTCCAGAAGTGTATACATTCCTCTGTTGTCTTCTGTGATAGATAATGAGAATTCAAGGTGGGGATGGAAGGCAACTGTATTTTCTTTGGAGAATCTAGTCTTAGCAGTTAAGGAAATGCCAGAGTAAAGCCTCTTTAAGGGCCTTTAGTTTCAAATAATCAGCATACCATGGTGCTATATTTTGAGACAAAATTCCTTGGGCTCTTTCAGTTACAATGAAGTATAGTAGCTATAGAATCTAATCGTCATATTGTAAAACAGCACAATCCATTCCACAAACATTGAGCTTTTTTGATGTGCCACATATTTTAATAGTTGAGGATAAGTGGAAAGCAAAGCAGGACCTCCTGAACTTTACAGATTAGTGGGAAAGAAGATAATGACAAATAATTAGAAATGTAACATGTGCTTTAATGAAGTACAGGATGTTAAAGGGTCCACAGCAGGCTCCTCAGGGTGGAATATTAGAGAATCCTCTAGGTGGTAATGATTCTAGAGACAGGAACTTCTTATCTAGTGACCATAAAAATAAAACCAGGCCAGAGTTCCAACACAGGAGAAGGAGAAGGTTTGCTTGGTGGACATTACCTCGAGGAGAGGGCAGACAGCACTGGGTGGGAGGGAAAGGGAGGGAGGGAGGGGGGAGAGAGAGAGAGAGGAAAGGAGGAGGAGGAAGAAAAGGAGGAGAAGAAGAGAGTGTGCAAGCAAGCTATATCAGGTTATTTCCTAAATAGAGGAAGGGACAAGCCTTTTATCAGGTTTCTGAGGTGGGATAGAATAGAGTCTCATTGACCACTGTCATGGTTTTGGTTTGCAAGGTGGCTCTGAAGAGTTCCTTGTTACTTGAGGGAGCAGTCTGGTTCCCATGAAATTATTATTCCTGCTTGTGGAAGATGTCCTCATGTCCTGTCACGGGACAGCTGCTCACACTTAGGGGGATGGGGTGATCTCATCATAGGTTGGTCTGTCTGTGAAACTACTCTTTCTAGAATCCAGGCTGACTGTAGGTTTAGGGTAATGACTATAGGCTTCTAGGCATTGCTCCAGGGATCTGCCCTTTGACCCTGTGGTGATCCCTAACTGTCCCAGTAATAATGTTAAAGCAGATACCAAAGGATGAATAAGAGCTAGGAGAAGGGAGGTGACAGAGATTTCTGTCCAGGCAGAAGGTATATCATGTACAAGATCCTAAGCTAGGAAAGACCAAGTCATATTGGAGGAACTTAAAAGAGAACAGTGAGACTGGGACAAGGATCAGAGACGATCAGGCCAGTGGACTCCAGTATTGAAATTGTTTTCATTTACACACATATTGTGTGGATATACCTTCTCTGTAGCTTCCATTGATTGTGAGAACATAACTTGATGTTGAAATAGTATGGAGCAGAACAGTGTTAATCAGAGTATGGTGGTTTTGCATTTATCTTATGTCAGATACTTCACAATTGTTCTTAATATATTTATCTTTCACCCTGCAGGGAAGTACTATTTACATTTTATAGAGGAATGAAGATTTCCAAGGTGAAGTAATTTATGCATGATCATATAGCTGATAAATGGTAGAATTGGGATTTAACCCAGTTCTGTTGATACCAGAACCACTGTATTATGTTGTCTCTAGACTGGTTATATTTCTTTTCTTTTTCTGTTTTCCTTCTTTTTAAAAATATTTTGTTTGTTGATAGACCAACCTTTATTTTTTATTTATTGGCATATGGTGCTGAGAATCGAACTCAGTGCCTCACACATGCCAGGCAAGCACTCTGCCACTGAGCCACAACCTCAGCCCCTTTTTTCCTTTTTATTGTACTGGGCATTGAACTCAGGAGCACTTTACCAATGAGTATCCAGTTCTTTTTACTTTTTATTTAAAAACAGGGTCTCACAAAGTGGCCGAGAGTCTTGCTAAGTTGTTGAAGCAGACATTGAATTTGAGGTGCTCCTAGTTCAGCCTCCTGAGTTGCTGGGATTACAGGTGTGTGCCACTGCTCCTGACTGAACTGACTGTATTTCTCAAATGGACAGAGGTTTTACAATTTATACCTTACATGTGATTCATATAGTACATGGCTAACTTAAAGGCAATAATCTAAATTAGACAGTAATAAAGTTTAAAAATAAGGGGAATTTTAATTCTCCTTTTAATACCAGGTTGGGCATTATGATTTGGATATGAGGTGTTCTCCAAAAGTTCATGATTAGATTATGAGAGCTATAACCTAATCAATGGATTAATCCATGGAATAGATTAATAATTTGCAAGATCTACCATATTGAGTGATATATGTAGGTAAGAGGGTGTGGCTGGAGGAAGCAGACCACTGGAGGTATGTCTTCATAGTTTATATTTTGTCCTTGATGCTTGCATATCTCTACTTCCTGACTGCCAGACAATGACCAGCTTTTGTATGCCACACCCCCACAACATGACATTCTGCTATTGGCCTTGGCCCTAGAGTGATAGCCAACCATGGGCTGAGACCTCTAACAGGATGAGCCAAACTAAACTTTCCCTCCTTTAAGTTGTTTTTGTCAGTTATTTTGGTTACTGTAACACACAGCTGACTGCAGAAATTGGTATCAGGGTGGGGTTATTTCTGTGACTAACCTGATCATGTGGTTTAGTACCCTTTGGAGCTGGTTTGCATGAGGAGTTTAGAAAAGTTTGGAGGTGCAGACTGGAGAAACCATAGGATATTGTAAGCCGAGCTTTCTGGGCAATTCTTATGGGAGCTCAGAAGATTACAATGCTGATAAGACTGCTAACAGTAAAATACTGTGCTCATGAGGTTTCAGGGGGGAGTGAGATTGGACTTGAGATCATTCTTTTTCTGTTTTGGTAAAGAACTTGTCTGCATTTCCCCCATATCCTGAGACTTTCTATGAAGTTGAATTTAAAGGTGATGGGCTGATTAATCACATGGAGGAAATTTCAAGTCAGCACAGTATTCAGATGGTAGGTAGCATGGATGTTCTTGGTGGCTTTTAGTCAAGTTTACTGTGATAACCAGGAGCAGAAAGCAGAGTGGAAGTTTAAAAACTTACAGTTTGGCCAGAAAAGTGCATGTAAAATTTGGGCCAAGGAAAGTGTGATTGCTGAAGAGATTACTGCCACCAAAGAGAAGCTAAATACTTTGCACAGGGACAATAAGAAAGATTCCCTGAGGGCATCTGAGGAATCAGCAAGGCCACATCCATTGCAAGCTCAGGAAGTAAAAGTGAAAACTCCTTGAGAAGAGACTCTGGGGGCACAGTGCTTGCACAGGGGAACCTAGGAAGTTGTTTCCCTAGGGTTCATTTCACTATGCTCAGGCACTCAGAGGCTACTGCAGCCATGGTCCAGTGGGGCCTAGCTACTGTTCAAGCTGGTAGCAGACTTTGTAATATCCACATGGTGCTGGTTCTGCAAGATGCAGGATGCTGAAGTTAAGAGGTAATTGAGGGTTCCAGTAAGATTTCCAAGGAAGGCCTAGGAGGCCAGGCAAAGTGTAACAGGGGAAGCCCCTGAGAGGGTGATGTATGAAACTGTGAAGATGAAGCCAAAACTGAAACGGAGACCCCAGAATTAAGAGATGCCAACAAGATAGTCTACTGAAGAAAGCTGCTGTCTATGAACAGAGCTAGCGTATGAGAGAGGCCAGGTGGGCTGCAACCAGCAAGACCATGGGGCAATGCTGCACAAGACCTTTGGATATCAGATCTCTCCACTATGTGCTCCAGATGCTGGATATAAAACTATAGGACTTGTTTGCCCAGCTAGATTTCAGTTTCATCTTGGTCCCATCTCTTCTTTCTATGTCCTTATTCCTCCCCTTTAGATTTGGAATATTGACTCTGGGCTGTTATATATTGGACATATGTAATTTTTTGATTTTTACAGGGCAAAAACTCCTTTTTTGAATCTCAGAGGAGTCTCTTTGAATATTAAAGAGCCATGGATTTTTGGGCAATGCTGGAACCAAGACTGTGGAGACCTTTGGAAATGGATTAAATGTATTCTGCATTGTGAGATGGGCATGAACTTTCGGGGACCAGGGGCAGAATGTTATGGTGTGGATATGAGCTGTCCCTAAAAAGCTTATGATTCAATTTTGAGAGCCATAACCTAATCAGTGAATTAATCCATTTGATGGATTAATTATTTGAAAGAACTACCACACTAAATGATAACTATAGGTAGGTAGGGTGTGACTGGAGGAAGTAGGCCACTGGGAGTGTGCCTTTGGAGTTTATATTTTGTCCTTGGTAGCTTGTTCTCTCTTTCTGGTCCCTGACTACCATGCAGTGAGCAGCTTTCCTCTGCCATGCCCTTCTACCATGATGTTCTGCCATCACCTTGGGTCCAGAGTGATGGAGTTGGCTGACTATAGGCTGAGACTTCTGAAACCATGAGCCAAAATAAACTTTTCCTCCTCTTTGTTGTTCTTGTCAGGTACTTTGGTCACAGTGACAAATATCTGACTAACGCATTGGGTAATTTTGGATAGAAGAAAGGCGGGAAGGAAGGAAGATAGAAGAAAGAAAGGAAATCATAATGGAGGTTTCAGTAAAACAAAACTTTTTTTCTTCTGGTTTGGCTTTGTGTTACAGAAAGAAATTTAATAGAAACTATGTTAGTAGCAGAAGGTGACTGTGAAACCTTCTAAGATAAACCTGCTTGTGAAGTATTTTGAGTAGCTCTGTACACTTGCAGAGTAAAAGATGTTAAGAGACTTCCAATGATGACCACAAAAAGGTACTATGCAAGAGAGTAATAAAGAGACTAGATTGGGAAGGCAGAAGTTAAATCACTCTTACAGAATTTCATCTTCTTAAGCTTGGTGCTCGGGGTAGCTTACCTTAATTCTATTAATGAATCCTCCATTTTAAGCTTGCTTTCTCAACAATTTCTGTTAAAAAATACTCAGAATAAGTTAATAGAAGTTCATATAAGTGTCATTAATCTGTGCTGTGTAGATTATTCATTGCCATGTTTTCATCTTCTGTTCTGCTTGGAGAGGGTCCTTGCATGTCCCCTTTGGCATTCTGCTTTTGTAATCTGCTGGCCACAAGGTTAGGGAGTCAAGTTCAATTAACTGTACATACATATTTTGTGTTTTTCAATAGTCTGGAGATTGGATCTCATCATTAAATATGATTTTTAGAATAATTGCACTGTTTTTCTCTTTAATATTATAATTAAAAGGATTATAATAAAAACACAAAGACTGAAAATTTAACCTTGTCTCCTTACTCACCTTTATGAGAAGCCTGACTATTTGGACCATGGTTATAATGTTTTTCTGCCACCCAAGAGGAAATAGTTCCTTGAGATGTGGATTTGTAATCTTTAGCATATGAAGTGATGAAAGTGTATCACAAATTATTTAGAACAGCACTCATGTTTTATTTCTGTAATTTGTGTCATTCCTGAGAGATTCATAAATATATACAGTGATGAATGTGTACTAAAGTATATTAGAGCTGTCTCAGCATTGGTGACTGGTTAACAGGACAGAAAATCAGAAGAAAAATCATCACGTACCAGGCCACATCATATTTGATATGTAAGAAGGTTTCACTGCCACAAAGACACTGCCTTGGTGATGACAGTCAGTTTTAAGATAGCTACAATTGCTTTTAAACAATTTACAAGTTATATTTTAGATGTGATCAAATTGCTGAAGTTTTTTTTATCAAAACGTCTCACTATTAAGAGGCAGTATTAGATACTGATAATGTATATTGTTGTGTATGTGCATGTATTTGATTGTGGTTTTAGACTTGGGAAGTGTGAGCTTGTGATACTTTTACAAAATATATTAGTAATCCATCTAACTTCCGCTTCCTGAAGACCCTTGCTGGGCACTTGGACACTTGTATTATCCAATTGAATGATTAGAAGACACCTTAATCATTACAGATAGGTAGAATATTTTCATTTTACACATAAGAAAACAAGCCCAAAGACATGAAGTAACTTGTTCAAGTTCAAATAGCTAATAAATGGCAGAGTTGGCACTCAAACTCAGTTCTGTTTTCTGTTTTCCTTCTCTTACCATTAGGTCACAGAACATTTGTCTTGTAAAGGAGAAAAAGTTGTGTTTTTTTTTTTTTTTCCAAAAATTAAAAAAAATTGTAAGGGCACTATTAACTTTTACAAATGACCATTGGTGCTGTGTGTGTGTGTGTGTGTGTGTCTGTTTAATCCTCAAACAACTGGCACATTTGGAAAGTTTTCCTGGTAGCATATGACTGGTATGTTTGGCTAGCATCACTGTGATTTAATAACCCTAATTTAAACAAGGAACTACAAACCAAACAATGGCTCTGACTGATCTGATAGGAAAGTAAGGAAGTACTTCTTTTTTTGTTAGTGAATTTTTATGCGGTTTGAACCATGGGTCATGCTGCAGACACTGTCCTTTAAAACTGTCGGAAACCTCTGCCACTTCCTGAGCACCGATGGCCTCTTCCATTGAGGGAGCAGCTCATGTAACAATATTGAAGAGCAGTGGTGATGACTCTTTTCCTTGGCACTGATCGCTTCCTTTCCCTTGAACAATTGGCTTTAAATGACAATAACCAATGCAGCCAGTGGAGACTAAAATGGGCTTTTGTTTGCCTTTTTGTGTGGTCTAATTTCTGAAAAATAAGCACCCTTTAAAAGGGAAGGACATTCATGCCTACTGGCCCCTTTCCATAATCTCAGGGACAAAAAACTTGGATTGTGCTGGTCTGTAGATCCAGAAGGCCTGCTGCAGTACCAAGCATCATGTTTGCTTCCACATGCCTCACAAGTGCAGGCAACTCTAGCTGATGTCGAGGATTCCATGCGCTTCATTTTTAAGTTCTATACAGACTGGCCCTCTGCCTCCCAAAAAGTCTTGACTGCCCATCTCTTGCTCAGCTAGTATAGGTTTACATAATGCAAATGAAATTTAAGATCAACCTTTATTTATTATTTATTTTTGGTGACATTAAAAAATCTCTGGGATGATCTATTTATGAAATGAATACCTTCTAGTTTAACCCATTTTTGATTGAAAGTCATGCTAGGGCTGAACCTTAAGGAAAACTAAGTTTAAACCTCTTCTGCAAAATATTTTCCTGTTTTTCTCCCAGAGGTAGAGGTAGGGCCAAGAAAACATGTAGTTTTAAATGAATATTAAAGAGCCATAGTTTCTAATTTGAAAATGGCCTGAAACACTCCACTATTTTGTTGATTGGTGACAGGCTATGGAGAATCACGAGTCAGGGTTTATGCTTGTGGGTCAAATAACTCAAGTCAAGCAGGCCTTGTTTTGAGGAAGCTTACCCGGTCTCTAGTCTGGTCCTGCTTATCGTAACCCTGCCATGGAACTTAGGTACATGGTAAGGCATTTGACACGACTTTCCTATGACCTAGCCCTAAGATCAACCTTTAAAATCATAATCAGAGAAGAAAAAAGTGTAAAATTTATTATTATTCATTATTAATACTGTGCCAGGCATTAATCATTGGTTAGGTCATTTTTATGTACACACTGTTCTGGAATGTGGCTTATATGATGCTGGTATCTCTCTACTTAAAATGGTTTGTCCTTGTTTCCCTGCCTGGCAAATTCCTGTTCATTCTTCATTGCTCAGGTCTTTTTTTTTCTTTTTCCCCACTTTGGTTCTGGGGATCAAACCCAGGGCCTCCATGCACGCAAGGCAAGCACTCTATTACTGAACTATACCTCCAGTCCTGTTTTATTTTTATTTTGAGACAGGGTCTCAGTAAGTTGCCCAAGCTGGCCTCAAAGTAGTGATCTTCCTTTGTCAGCCTTCCAAGGTGCTGGGATTGCAGGTGTGCAGTAGCTGGGATTATAGGTATGCATCACTATGCCCAGCTGCTGCTCAAGTCTCGTATTACCTCTCTGAAACTGTAGAACTTCTCTTCTTCCCCCTGCAGGTTGGGTAATTGACTGTTCTCCATGTTGTGCCTCTCACTGTACTTTATAGATACTTCTGTACTCCTACCCTGGATTAAAATGTTTTATATATGGATTGGAGTTATCATGAGACTGAGCACACTGAGTGCTGGGACAGTATCCATCAATGTCAGCATACACCCTCACAGCTGTTTGAATGAATAACAAATTCATTGCATTCAGAAGCTGGTCATATAGCAGAGGGCTTTTGCATTATTATGAATTAGTTCTAGAAGTCTGGAGCTCTGAAAAGGGAACAGGGCAGTAGGCCAGGTGTGTGTGCCAGGTGTGTGTGCATGCAAGTGTGTGTGTGTGTAGGGGGTGGATGCCTAACACTCGAAGTACTCAGGTAGTTATTTGCTAACTGGTATGAAAGTATTTCAGTATTTTTTTTTTTTGCATTCATGATCCAAATATTTTTTAATTTAAAAATGTTACGTTTTTGTAATCAACTTTTTTAGATTACAAAGTGTTTTGTTTTTGTAATAATATTTGAATATTTCAGAACTGGTTGAAGATTAACTGGTTCTTCCAGGTAGTGAATTCCTTAAGAATGGAATGCTATTTTTACTGCTTTAACATTCTTCCTGTGGATAACTCAGTGCAACTTAGAGACATAAGTATCCAAAACAGTTTAAAATTATAACACATAATAATGTATTATATAACAGTCGTTTCTGAAACTCCTCTTTTCACAGTACTGTTAATGACTCTAATCTCCTAATGTTTTAGTCAGCCTTTTCGCTGCTATGACTAAAAGACCCATCAAGAACAATCATAGAGGAGGAAAAGTTTATTTAAGAGATCATGGTTTTAGAAGTCTCAGTCTATAGAAGGCCAGCTCTATTCCTATACCCAATGACCTATCTCCACCAGCTACACCCTACCTGCCTTTAGTTACCACTCAGTTAATTCCATCAGGAGATTAATTCATTGATTGGGTTAAGGCTCTCATAATTCAATAATTTCTTCTCTGAGTCTTCTTGCATTGTCTCACACATGAGCTTTTGGGGAAAGCTCATATCCAAACCATAACACCTAGTCACCCAGGATAGAAACTTTGTAATCATTTATTCCTTTGTCTTCACATCCACACTAAAATTCAGTCAGTTATTAAGACCTTGCCAGGATTCCTTCCTTGTTTTGGTCTCTTCTTTCATTCCTCAGTTTTACTGCCCTATACTATGTAATTCTAGGCTACATTATTACAACAGCCTCTTCAGGCTCTCTGTTCGGTTTTTTTGTTTTTTGGTTTTTTTAAAAAATAATGTGTATGTGAGGCTAGCTGGGGATTGAACCCAGGGCTTTGTGCATGTGAGGCGAGCACACTACCTACTGAGCTATATCCCTAGCCCAGTCTCTGTGTTCTGTAAGCTTCTGTCCAGACCAGCTGGAATTGTGGTTTTTTTCCTCTTCTCTTTTCCAATCCAGGCTTACTGGACTGTACTTAAACCCTACTTCTTCAGGGAAATCTCCAACTGCTCCAACCTGGTATGAGCTGTCCTGCTGGCTCCCTCAGTACTTACTGTCTGTAGCATTCATTTAGCTATCAATGATGCTTTATTTACTCTGTCAGAGTGCTTCAACTGTAATATCTTGGAATGTGATTTCATAGGTAGTAGTTCTTCAAGGAGAATTATTTATACTCACAGGGGTGTAATGGTTCAGGCTACTTAGATTTTTTTTTTTGGTAGGAATAATTTCAAATTTTATATCTTGATTGCTTAGTAGTAAGCAATTTTGTTAAAAAAATGCTATAACCCACTTAATAGAGTTTATAACCTGCCAATGGATCACAATCTTCATGTTATAAAACACGAATCTAGATTATATAGGCCTTATGAAGATGAGTGTTTCTCTTATAATGGAAAGGTCAGGCCTGGAAGTAGATGTTTGCTATAGGATGAATATATAGTATTGCAAAGAAGGTGCATAGCAAGAGAGTTCAGAGGAGAGAAAATGGTGTAGTGAAAATGACTTTCTATTGTAGAAAATGATTTTGGGGAGAAAGCACCTGAGTGTATCCTAGCAGTTTACAGATTTTCCTTTGATTATTAAATCATTCCCTGAAAGCCCCCCCCCACCCCTCTCCAGGGCAGATGGTTGTAATACACATTCACTTCTTCCTCTGTAGTTTCCCTTAAGCTTTTTATCTCTTCACCATCTTGTTTTACCTTCTAATTTTTATGTGCTTGCACAACTGCAGGGCTTGTTTAAGTTTTCTGACTTATTCTGTTTTTTTTTTTTTTTCTTTTTTCTCTCCCTAGTACTAGGAATTGAATCCAGGCATGGTCTGCCACTGAACCACATACCCAGCCCTTTTTATTGTTTCTTTTGAGAGGGGCACGGTGAAAATGCTAAGTTTCTGAGGCTGGCCTTGAATTTCCAATCCTCCTGTTTCAGCCTCCTGTCACTGGGATTACAGGTGTGCCCAGCTGTGTTTCTAAGAGCAAAGCAGGATGCCACAGAAACATTTATCTTTTATTTAATACTCATCTATTTTGTGGATGACTGAAAGAACTACTTTAAAAATGGTAATTCTTGAAGTCTGAAGCTTATGGGATGAAAACACCACCACTTGCAGGTGGTTATAATTATTGTCTCATTGTTGTCTGGTAGAATTAGCTTTAAAGGAAGGGAATGTCCTGTAGGAAGTAGTGGCAGCAAACTGAAAGTATTGCCTCTGAGTTATTTTGCCTCAGAATGTGCTGTTTTGTTGTCTGTTGACTTTTTTTTTTTTTTTTTTAAGTGAAATAAGCCTTTGTGGTGAAGCTTTTCTGGGTTTCTTGGTTGTATTTTTTTATTGTTTTGGTACTGGGGTTTGAACCTGGGGTGCTTTACCACTGAGGTACATCCCCACTCCTTTTTATTTTTTAATTTTGAGACAGGGTCCTGTTAAATTGTTTAGGGTCCTGCTAGTTGTTCAGGGTCTTGCTAAGTTACTCAGGCTGCCAAGTTACCTTGAACTTTCAATCCTCTTGCCTCAGTCTGCAAAGTTGCTGGGATTACAGGAGTGCACCACCATGTCTGGCTTGGTTGTATTTTTTGTGGCAATGCTTTTCTCTTGTATTTCAAAGTTACCTTACGTTATTTTTATTGCCTTAATGAGGACAAAATTGTACTTGGGGAAAATATCATCAAAGTGATTTTTAGGTTCTCCAGGGTCACATGCTAAATGTGAAAATAAACATATGATTGTAATGTATGTTTGTGTACATGTTTTATTAATACCAAAATATAAAATTATTAGTAGCTATCAATCATTAGGTTATTGGTTGGAATTCAGCAAATGTTGGACCTTTTCTTTGATGGGGACTCACTCGTACATATACTAACTTGAATCTTTGCAACCTGGTAAGAGAGGCATTAATAACCCCTTTTGTAGATGAGGAGACTGAGATTGAATGTGGGGAGTGGTGATTTGAATCACAGTTTCTGACAGTCCAGCAACAGGAGTGCGCCTGCACTGGGAACTCCTTGTGCAAAGGCACAAGTTGAGACTGTCCAGTTGCTATGGTGATGCCATGTTCAAAGGAGGTTCTGTGCATGCCACTAGACTATCAGTCTTGACCCTGAGTTCAGAACCAGCTGCTGGGGGTAAAGAATTATGAGTGCAAGTTGGTAATTGTAATTAGGCTGCCCAGAACTTTGTTCTTCAGCCTGCATGCTTTGAAGAAACTTTCTTGCAAAAAATCGTTTTGATGTTGAAACCTATATAATAAACATGCTGAGCTAGCTCTGTGTCATTACTCTCCATCAGAAAGTAATGTTCTACCTGGTCTCAGCTTTCTTTCTCTATGTGTCTGTCTTTTCTAATCCCCCTCCCCCTTGCTGGTTTCTGAATGTACGGTCCTGCAGGTCTGGCAGTTGAGGGATGTGAGAAAGCTTCTGGAAGTCATCTAGTAGGAAAATGGTGCAATTAGCATTTTGACATAGGACTTTCAGGCTACAAAGGTGGGCTTTTTCCAGTGTACTGAGCCAACTTTAAAACTAGTGGTAACACAGTGTAATGGCTATGTGCTGGGAGCTGTGTTGGGATCAGAGGAGAAGGAGCAATCTGCTTTGAGCCTGGGGTTGTTCTAGGAAGTTTTTCCAGAGGGGTCAGCACTTGAGCAAACTTTTGGAGGATGATGCAGGAGGATGAGTGAGGAGGCATTCCAGGCTGGAGGAAATTCATGAAAGGAAGACTGGAGATTTGAGAAAGCACATTATTGCAGAGAATTTCTGAAATACAAAGTGAGAGAGGGGTGAGTTGTAGAAGATGAGGTTGGGAAGGAGGTGGGTTGAGTTCTAGGACAGGCATTACAGCCTCCTGTGCCACTGGTTGCTTGGGATGTGTCTCCTAACAAACGCTGCCCTAACAAATACTTCGTTCTTAAATTCATAATGTGCATTCCTTATATAGAGGAATTGCTTTGCTTGTCTCCTCCACAAGACCATGGTTTCCTTGAGAATAAAGAATGTGCCTTTAGACAAAGGGGAATGAAGAGAAGGGAGGGAGATAGGAAGAGGAAAGACAGTGGAATGAATCTGACACAAGTTTTCTATGTACATATATGAATATACCACAAAGAAGCTCCATATCACGTACAACCACAAGACAGGAATACCAATTAGAATAAGATATAATCCATGTTTGCATAAATATGCCAAAATATACTGTCATGTATATCTAAAAATGACAAAGTATCTTGAAAAAAAAAATAAAGAATGTGCCTTTAATCCTTGTTTCCAACATAGCCAGGCATACAGAGTAGGCACTTAGGACGTTCTGGGAGGAAGAAAGGGCCTTGTCCTTGCTGAGGAAGACCAGTTTTAGTCATAGTGTTTACTACTCTTCTGCCCTTTCAAGGTTGAGTTGAATTTTAACTTGATTATTTCAGGATCTGTTCACACATCTAGAAGCTGACATACCTCTGATAGAAAGATTGTGACAGTCTTGCTGGTGGCCCCAAAGGTCCAGAGCAGACTCAGCTTGTGTAGTCTACGTCCAGCCTAGGTTGCTTAGTCTTCTGGTATCACATCAGACTTACTGTTTCTCTCCCATCAATAGTCACTGGTTTTGGAGCTAGGTCTGGGTACATGGTGTTTCGTGTTGTGGGGTAAAGAGATGAACAAGAAAGGGGGAAGCAGTATGGCATGGAGCAAAAACACAGCCCATCCACTTCATAGAATTCCTGTGAAGAATAGATGAGATAACATGCATAGGCCCTAGCACAGTCCTTACGCTGATCCCAGGGCAGGCGGGAATAATGCACTCGGTATGATCAGTAGAATCTAACTTATTTTATATAGAGTTCTTTCTGTCTTGAATCTTACAACAGTAGAGCAGATACAAGACATGGATATATAAATAACTACAGTGCAAGGCTATGTTTAAAAAGCTTTATAATAGAGCTCAAATGACCTTGGGGGCACAAAAAAGGCAGGGATGCTTCAGTAGGAAGTGACATTGAATAGAACCTTCCCAGGGGCTTTTTTACATTGAATGCTGGAAGGATTAAAAGCTTAAATATTGCTTGCTCCACGCACCCTTCTCTTACCACCCTGTTAAAATTAGATCTGCCTCTGTTATTTTTTATCAGAATAAAAGTGTTCAGTTGTCGTTCCTAAGTATTTGTGTATTTGCTTCTTTGTTGTCCATTCCTTGTGTTCTGTCACTAGACTGTGTGCACTTGTGAGGGCTTGCTCACTGCCATATTTCTAGCACTACAACCATGGTGGGTACTCTAGAAATACTCGTTCATTGAGGGCATGTAACCATTGACTCATTTCTTTGCACATCCCATTAGCTACGGTGAGTTATAGCAATGCAGTAGCAACAGCACCTGAAAGTAATCAAAGGAAGCAACTTGGTCTCGTTTGAACTTGCTGTTATTGTTCTGAGCTTTTTGGTTTCAGCTAAGGATATCCTTTTCCCTTCCTTTATCTTTTTTACAGTGCTCAAAACAATGAGTAGTTTATGTTTTTAGTATGATGATAAAAAATCCCTAGAGGCCATTTTATAGTGAAATCAGAATTGGAAATTTCATGTTGGAGTTTCCCAGGAGGAAAAAGCTTAGGCATTACTTTCTTCAGTTACTTCCTTTTGTAGATGCTATTCATGTGCAGATTTAGTAAAGTTTACTTTTTCAGAGTGCTTTAAAATCATGTATTTTTCAACATAATAAAAACCATTCATTTTAAGGCAGTCTATAAAAAGAGAACATTGTAGGTTTTCTATTTCAGTGGCTTTTGTGGTGTGACTGACAGAAGTTCCTCTCTGGAGGAGGCTGAGTTGTGTTTTGCATTATGATTTAGTATTATGCTTGTATGTTGTTATGGTTTAGATGTGAAGTGTCCCCCAAATGTCATGTGTGAGACAATGCAAAAAATTTAAAGGTGAAATGATTGGCTTATGAGAGTCTTAACCTAATCAGTGTATTAATTCTGTGGTAGAGATTAACTGGGTAGTAACTCTAGGCAGGTAGGGTGTGGCTGGAGGAAATGGGTCATTGGGGGTATGCCTTGGAAGTTTATATTTTGTCGTTGGTGAGAGAAGTCTCTCTCTGTTTCCTGCTGCCATGTCCTGAACTGTTTTCCTCCATCACACCCATCTGCCATGATGTTTTGTACCTCAGGCACAGAGCAATGGAGTTGTCTGTGGACTGAGACCTCTGAAACCATGGGCCCCAAATAAACTTCCTCTCCTCTAAAATTGTTCTTGTCAGGTCTCTTGGTCACAGTGGTGAAAAAGATGACTAGAACAGATATGCTACTCTCTCTCTTTTAAAGTAGTTTATTAATTCATCAGAAATAACCAGGTGAAGATTGTGGCCCCTGGTATCCTTTGTCTCACCAGAATGGAACAGGGACCAAAAAGTTTGAGAACAATAAGATTATCACTTTCTATCAATTTCTTTAAACAGTTTTGGAGAAAAATAATGGAAATAGAATATACTTTGTTAACTTCTACCAAGCTGGATGCCATGGAGCATGGCCTGTAATCCCAGCTAATCTAGAGGCTGAGAGAGGGGAATTGCAAATTTGAAGCCAGCCTAGGAAATTTAACAAGACCGTGCCTCAAAACAGAAAATAAAAAGGGTTGAGGATGTAGCTCAGTGGTAGAGTACCCTGGGTTCAATCCCAAGTACTGCTAAAATCAAACAAAAACAAAAAGGAAACTTCTGTGAAATGTTAGGGAGAGCCTGAAGGCCTTGGCCTTGACTGTTCAGAATGCCCACAGTCAGAGCCTTGTGTAATCACTTATGAATGGGCCATAGTGTTGACTGCTACTGCTCAAAAATGTCCTTCTGTTGATTGCTGTTAAATAAATACTGTTTATATCATACACTGGGTCCTTTTTCATTGTGCTCTTTCTTGGGTATGTTATGATTTTGAATAATAAACATTGCTCTATGTATAGAAATTGAGGAAGCCTTGGTTTGAAATCTGGCAGGAGCTGCTTCTTTCTTCTTCCTTCTTTCTTTTTCTTCTTTTGGTACCTGGGATTGAAGCACTTTACCATCAAGCCATATCTCCAGCCCTTTTTAATACTTTTATTTAGATACAGGGTCTTGGTAAATTGCTTAGGGGCTAAGTTGCTGGGCTGGCTTTGAACTTGAGGCTGCCTCAGCCTCCTGAGCTGTTGGGATTATAGGTGTGCACCATTGCACTCAGCTGGCTTATTATTCTTATAATCATCTTCCTCCTGGGCCTTTATATAGTCTTGCATTTATTCTTCTTTTCTTTCTTTTTCTTTTTTCTTTTCTTTCTCTCTTTTAAAATTTCCTCCAAGTCATCTTCCACAGAAATTGCCAAAGGGATCTTCTTTTTTTTTGGTACCGGGGATTGAACTCAGGGTTACTCAAACACTGAGCCATATCCCCAGCCCTATTTTTGTGTTTTATGTAGAGAAAAGGTCTCACTGAGTTGCTTAGTGCCTCACCGTTGCTAAGGCTGGCTTTGAACTCGCGATTCTCCTGTCTCAGTCTCCCAAAGTGCTGGGATTATAGATATGCGCCATCCCACCCGGTCCTAAAGGGATATTCTTGAAACTGATCAGAATAAGTCTTAAAACTCTTATTTCCATTGCCATTAAAATTAAATTCAAATTCCCTATTATATACTGCTTAGCTCTCAACCTCATTCCGTATCAGTTTTCTTGTTTATCACATTCTAGACACTCTGGTTTCATTTCTGTTTCTAAAACATGTCAAGCCCTTTCTAGCCTCTGGGCTTTTATATTTTCTCCCTCCTTCCCTCTCTCCCTTCCTGCTTCCCTTCCTTCCTTCCTTCCCTTTTCTTTATTTCTTCCTTCAGGACTGGAGATTGAACCGGGGACACTACCACTGAGTTATATCCTTAGCTCTTTTTATTTTGAGACAGAGTCTTGCTAAGTTGCTGAGGCTGGCTTCAAACTTGCCATCCTCAAGCCTCAGCCTCCCAAGTCTCTGGGATTACAGACGTGCACCACCGTGCCTGGCATGGGCTTTTATGTTTTCAGTTTCTTCTTTTTAGACTTCTTTCTTTAGCTGGCTCCTTTAGGCTTTAGCTCCAATGCCATGTCCATGGACAGAACTTCTGTATTAGTTTCCTAGGGCTCTGTAACAAAGAATATAAGCTCTGTCACTTAAAATATCAGAAATTTATTCAGTTCTGGGGGCCACAAGCCCAAAATCAAGGTGTCAGCAAGATTATTTCCTTCTTGGGAACTTGAAGGGAGATCTATTTCATGCTTCTCTCTAAGTTTCTGGTGGTTACTGGTAATTCTTGGCATTTCTTGACTTATATCTGCATGACTCCAACCTTTCCTTCCATTGTCACATGAATGTGTCTTCACATGACATTTTGTGCATTGTGTCTTCACATGACATTTTCCTTTCTGTGTTTGTCTCTGTCTCTTCTCTTTTTTTTTATAAGAACACCAGTCGTATTGGATTAAAGGCCCTACTCTAGCATGATCTCATCTTAACTAATTACATCTGCAGTGACCCTATTTCTAAATAAGGTCCCATTTGGCAGTTCAGGAAAGATACAAATTTTGGAGGGAATGCTCTTCAACCCAGTCCACCTTCCCTGACTGTTGATGTAAAGGAGGTTGCTATAGTGGAGCTTTATCTGTAAACATATTTACTACCTTTTTATTCCTGGTAAATAGTGAACAAGACACTTCATGAGACCATATGTCATATTGTATTCAATTCTGAACACACCATCCATAAGAGGGGATTGAACCAGGGCATGTGCAAGGTTATGAGGATCTTAGAAATAGTTTTAAATGGGAAACATATTGTTAGATGGGGTTGCTCAGATGGAAAAAGAGAAGTTTAGGGAAGTTATAATGACTCCCTGCAGAAGGAAGATATGTATGCAAGGTTGGATTAGAAGTTACATGGATCATGGGTCTGAGCTCCTGTATGTGATAAATATCATGTGGGCTTTGGGGTATGTGGAGGTGTCTTTATTTTTTTTTCATCTTAACACATACTACCCTTTTTCTCTCAGAAGATGTGACATGGTATATATTATAGCAGTGGTATCTGGAGAATATTTTGCATGTATACAAAAATTCAGAGCAATTGATCATAAAATCATCAGAAACATTCATATTTAATAAAATAGGAGAATATAAACTTGTAAGGTTTTGTTTGAAAATATACAACATTACATACTTTTAATAAGATTATCTTTGAAATGCTTCTATATTCTACGTATGAGTTCTGGCAGGAGTTTTTATTCCTCCAACTGGACACCTTGGTGCATACCTATAATGTTACTGATAGGAGAGGCTGAGGCAGGAGGAGCACAAGTTTGAGGCCAGCCTGGGCAACGTAGTGAGATCTTGTCTCAAAACAGACAATGAAAAGGGCTGGGGGTGTGGTCAGTGGTAGAGTGTCTCTGGGTTCCATCCCTAGTAATACACACACACACACACACACACACACACACACACAGATAGGTTTTACTCCTTAAATTGGAGTACATCCAACATAGTTTGGGGTATCTTGAGTCAGCAAGCAGATCATGGCAACATTCATCTTGGTGGAGAAGACCTCATAGCTCCATATTCCCAGCTGCATGGAGCTCAGGAGTGACTTCAACTCTCTCACCCCTGACCTTCTGCCACAGTCATTTGATGAAATTCCTATTCTAGTTTTATTCAGCCATTGAACTTCTCTGCTTCCTCACTCCCTGGGGTGTGGGCCTCTGCTGAAGCACACCTGCAATCAGGTAATAGCTATTCTTGCAGAGTCAGCCTCCAACCTCAGAAGTCTGCAGAACCCCAGACACCAGTTCCTTCTTCCATGCTACTCTTTTACCTCTGTCATCAACCACTGCTTCACTAGTTCTTCTACTTCACTGATTAAAAAGCTAAGGTGTTGTATGAAGACATTTTAGTTAGGGCTCATTTCAGTTCCTCCCATTTCACCTAGAAAAATAATTCCTTCTGGATCCATCTGTTTCTCAACAGAGGAGTCCTTTAGTCTGCCAAGTGAAATCTCTCATCTGTGCTGTGGATCCCCTCCCTTCTGCTTCTTCAAGATCCCCCTGCTTCAGGTCTTCCCCTCTCATCTGTATTCTCAACTGTTCCCTCTGATATTACATTTCTGTTTTCAGGCATTATACCTGTCCCCTGTTTCTTGGTAAAAATCTAGTGTTGGAATATTAAATATTTAATATATATGTTAATTAAATATTATATATATCAAATATTTAATATATAGGTCAAATAAATGTTTTGTAGCATATTTGGGTTCACTAAACACTATTAAGTGTTCATCATAATGAACCATTATGATGTACATGTTAAAGGACACTGTTGTTTAGGTAAAATTACTCTGCTCTGGCTGAGAGCTACAGTTTAAATAATTTCCAGACTTAAAGTCTTTGACTTTAATCCTGTCACAAGGTCAGGTATATTTATTGGTAACATACTTTGGTAGAGTTCAGATTAGTCCTCTCCCCTACCCGCAAGTTGGCCTTCTGTCTGTATTATTTGTAATTCATTTCCCTGTTTCTCCCTGCAGCATGGAGCATGCAGTTCCTGCTTCTGCAGTCTGGGAAGACTATTATGGGTTGGCCTTAGATTTTAGGTTTGATTTCTCTTTAAGACATGTCATCTACTAGTAGGCAAAAGGCACATCCAATTAGTGTTCTGCAACTCTTCCAAAGCCAGTCACAGACCCACAGAATAAACTGACCTGCACAAACTCGATCCAGGGAACTTTGCTCTCTGTTCTCATTGTTTTGGGTCATGATGGGCTCTGAAGTTGTGTTGGGTGTCTTTCTCAGTTGCACAGCAATAATGCATACACTCATTTATTCTCCACTTGTTCATTGGTCTTCCATATTTCTGGCATTGTTCTAGTCACTGGTGACTTAGCAGTAGACAGATGGACAGAAGTCCTTGCCTTGTTAAGTCTGTTTCTGGTGGTCCTATTGCATTCACTACTGGTTTAGAGAAACAATTTCAGTTTCAGTCAAGTTTCTCTTTACGGGAAGATTTTCATTTAAGTCTGCTGGCAGCCTGATGAATAATTTTATCTCCCATCTCTTTCCCTCATAAACCATATACCTCCTGCATCCTTGTGTGATTTTTGTTCAGAACTTGATGGAACTGTGCCTTACTAAGTTCTGTCCTAGATGCCCACCATTTTATGAGTGCTAAATAAATTTTTTGAATGAAAAAAAAAATACTGATGTGTTTCAGTACAATATAATTTACATGTGATTGCATAGTTAAATAATATAAACATATATGTTATAAAGTTCTCTTAAATGAAATTTTGAATGTTTATAAATCTCTTTGTGAAATATTGTATTGTAACATAGAGAAATGTTCGATCTTAACTTCTGAATCCTCTCCTTGTTTAGAATCACTTCCCTGCTGCAGTGGTAACCATTATTCTGACTTCTAACATTTACATACATCTTGAACCCTGAATTTAAAAAGAAAGGAAATGACTGCAATATTTCATTGATGGGAATGTACTTTTATTTAGGAGATATTTAAAATAATTTGCGTTTCATGCTGTCCTAAAGTTTACCAATCTTAATTTAAAACTTAACGGGCGCACTCACTTCAGTACTTACTTATACAATAGCGCCCTCTGATGGCATTGTATTTCCTAAAAATCGATGTATTTTATCATCTCGGCTGCACTTTAAGGCCAGAGATTATGGTAAACTGTGGTCAGGTAACTCTAGTGCTGCAAAGCTTCCTGAACTGTGGGCTCTTATTGACCACGTGGTGTTCTCGCAGTGTTCATCCAGCAAGTGATGTCAGAATTTTCTAATGAAACTATTGCTTGAGGAAACACATTATTTCTTAGTTTACTGGAATGTTTTAGGCATTTCCAAGGGAATCTGTTGTAGCAACAGAGCAGAGTATTTTGATCTCATAGCATTTTGGAAATTTAGAATATGATTCCCCATCTGGATCCCACAGTCATTGATCAAAGGGAGGTTACTGAGCCCTGCAGTTATAGAAGAGGATATTTGAATCCATTTTTGTACCAAGCAGATATTGTTTTAAAAATGTAATTAGATGCTATTTATACCACTGTAGAATTTATAATGGCTTCTTATATTTTATTAAGCACAAACTTCTAAAATATAACAGGCTTATGAAATTTGAACATTAAGAAGGGGACCTCATACTCAGAAACATGGGGAACCATTGATTTAGAACTTTATTCTTTCAATAATCATTTATGACATATCTGTCATGTACAAGGGCACTGTGGTAGCTATTGTCATCTTGCCTTTCAGACTATCCATTTACAAGTATAGAAGGCTGAATTGCTAAATTTTTCCATGATGGACTCTCCCATATCACTTCTCCCTCCCCCACTTTTGCCACTTTCTCTTTCAATACATATTTCTATTTGTCTCCTCTTCAAGATTTTGGCATGTTACTAGAATATAGTATAGAAGAAAGGAAATACAAGGAGTGTTGTGTCTCAGTACATAGAAAAATAGTCTCATTGGAAGAGCCTATCTGAGGAAACTTCTACCTTACTTTCAAAGTGGAAACTATGGCTAGGGGTGTAGCTCAGTGGTAGAGCATTTGCTTAGTATTCATGTGCCTTGGGTTCAGTCTCCAGCACCAAAACAAACAAACAAGAACTAAACCTGTAGGGCTGGCAATGAAGAAAAGGGAAGGACAATTCCTGTTTTTTGGACTCATCTTCCTCTTGGAGGGACTTGTAATCATTTTACTTGCCACCACCAGATTATCATCAAGGGATACAGTTTCCTCTGTAATTCAAGTTTAGTCTCCAATACTTCCTGTATCCTCATTGTACAGATGGATAAAGGTAAAACATTTGGGCAGGTTTTTGATATAATAAAGTGAAAATAACGGGGTCACCCAGGAGCCGAAGATTTGACTCTTAAGATGCAGCATTTCTCTCTGGTCTTGTTTTAGCTGGGGAGCATCTTTGTATAAGGGAAAACTCAGCAGGACTCACTTCTCCACTCTCACCCTTCTCCACGTGTAGCCCTAGGGCCTGTCCAACCTCCTCCTCCTTCTAGGTTTTGACTCCTTCTTTGAGAACTTTTGTCCTTCCAACACTAATGTGTCCTCCCCTTCAGGGGAGATGGAACTTGTCCAGAAACATTATTGCTCTCTATTTGGGAACTCTAACAGACTGTTAGAGTGAGTTTCCAACCTAAAACAGGACACACACATCAAATTGGTGTGAAAGGCTCTTGTTGCATTTCAGCATCTCAGGATAAGGGTTGTGATTTTTTGTCCTCTATATCTTTTGAGTATACTTTTGATATATATAATAAAATTCCTGTTAGCTATTATTATTCTGTTATTATTTATCTGGGTACCTAAATAACCAACTGTATAGTGAAGGTATTTTTTTGTTGTTGTACTGGGGATTGAACCCCAGGGACATTTAACCACGGAGCCACATCTTCAGCCCCTTTATTTTCTATTTGAGACAAGATCTCACTAAGTTGCTTAGGGCCTTGCTAAATTGCTGAGGCTGGCCTTGAACTTGTGATCCTCCTGGCTCAGCCTATCAAGCCACTGGGATTACAGACATGCACTATCTCAATGTGGTTTGGTTTTTATCGGTGGTCTAATTAAACAATTTAAAAATAGTATAGTAGTGATTCTTGAGTCAGGTCAGTGAAAACATCAGGATGCCACATATTTTTTAGTGTAACTGTTAGTAAGTGGCTGATGGTTGTGACCATCATATTGCAAACTTAGGAGAAAGATGCTCTCATGTCCCTTGCTGAAGGCTCATGTTGGTTGTCAGCCTTATCTGCAACAGCATGTTGTAGTGAAGAGCAGTGTTTTTTTTTTTTTCTTCTTCTTCTTTCTCTTTTTCTCAATAGTGGCATTGAACCCCGGGGAGCTCTACCACTAAGCTACATCCTCGGTCCTTTTTATTTTATTTTGAGTCAGGGTTCCACTAGGTTGCCCAGGCTGGCCTTGAACTTGTGATCCTTCTGCCTCAGTCTCCTGAGCAGCTGGGATTACAGGCATGCACCATTGTGCCTGGCTTCAGATTTGAGTTTTGTCAGAGGCAGGATTGGGTTGATGTGAAGAGCATGTGAAAAGGATTGTATGTTATTTCTGTTTATTAGTTATGTTACTTTGGACAAATTATCTGACCTCTCTGAGGGTTAGCATCCTTATTTTAACACTGATGTTATGAAAGTGCCCCTAGGTGATGGGCTGGCCAGGTGATCTTTATCAAACAATGCAATGCCAGCATGTAGTGTATTCTCTGCATTATTCTCTCCTACCTTCACTGTCCCAAAATTGTACCTGTACTGGCTGATAGGTGTAATATTATTATCAGTTTTTCTGGGTGTAATATTTATTCTTATGCAGTTTAAAAATCCAAATTATTTTTACCACACTACATTTTATTTATAAAGGATGTTCTCTTTGTTCCTTCTTGCCTACCCATTCTCACAGATCCATTTATCCTCCACATGGTGAAGGAAGGAAGCATCTTTTAAAATTTAAAATTTCTTGGACCATATTCTAGAAAAAACTGCTGTGCATAACGAAGTGTTTTTCCTTTCTGAGGTCATATTTGTATTGCTTTTGTAGCACTGTTATTTATTTTGGTTATTTCAATAAACCAAATTACAATAACTTAAAATTCCTAGTCTGCTTTGACTTCGGCCAAGTCATCCGACCACTTTGAGCCCAGTTTCCTCAGTTGAGCAACTGGGATCACACAGCCCTTTCATGCTGTGATTTATACAATCTCTATTCAGGAGCTCAGAACTGGAAGTGTCAGGTGGGTCTCATTTCTGAACAGCAGAGGGCACACTGCCCCTTGTGTGCCTGACCATTAGGTATTGAAAACTAGAGTTGATAATAGCTGGAAGTTAGTAGCACAGAGGGTGTGAGGAGCCAAGAAAATTCCATAAATTCATGTTGTGTAAAGGACATTTCACTGTATATTTCCAGTTGTTTAATATTTGTGTGAAACACTCAGAAAATAGGAGATTTTGACATTCTAAGAATACTACTTATAATTCTCTTGAGAATATCACTACCTTTCACCATCTAAGTAATTCATTTCAGGATTGGTGTGCAAATGCGTTGCAAAGGAGAACTTACATTTATTGACAAATTATTATATGTCAGGAATTATACCTGGTACTTTAGGTACATTTTCTCTATTCTCATAGCAATTCTTTGAATTATCTTTATTTTATCTAGGAAGACATCAGAGCTTGGAGGGTTAAGTGACTTGCCTGGCCTTATAGCTGGTAGAGATTCGGGGTTGGGTCTGTTAACTCCCAAACTTGCTTTCTTTCTACCATAGGAAGATTTCTTTCTCTTTTTCCCAGTCTTAAAAATTAAGATTGATTCCTAGGAACAGGAGCGCCTTAGGTATGGCCATACAAAGCAACTTGGTGTGCTCTGGTTCTGAAGTTCCTGTGGCCCTTGTAATTCTAGATGGAAGGTTTTTTTCCTGGCAAGAACTTTCTACTATTTATATTAAACATGATATATACAAACACATACCATATTTTCAAATTCTAAAACTTCAGATGGGTTTATTGAAATGTTATTCTCTGTAGGCTGCTTTTAAAGGTTATAACAATATCTCGTTTTATAAGGAGGCTAGTTTGAAAATCACTATGGCAAAATTACCTTTGTATATCTCATGGGAAGGCCTCTTGTTAGAGAGCTTGTACTTCTTTTCTTTACATCTAACACAGCCAATCTTTCCTTCCTTATTGAAATAGATTTTGTGTGTGTGTGTGTGTGTTTTGTTGTTGAGGTTCATATGATGCATTTGGCTTGTATTGGGGTACTTTGAGGGGTAATTGAAAATCTTGAAGCACCAGAGACTCATTCAGCACAGTGAAATTTTTACAGCATCAGAGTTATTCTGAAATCTAGATCAAAGGAAGGGATAGCAGATTCTTGTCTTATTTTGGTGCTTATTCTAATCTGGTGGTTTTCAAAACTTAAGCTGTATATCAGAAGCACTTGCAGAGCTTATTAAAGCACAGTTTACTGAGTTCTTCCCTCACAGTTTCAGATTCAGTAAGTCTGAGATTTAGCGAGAGAGATTGCAGTTCTAGGAAGTTCCCAGGTTTTTTTTTTTTTGGTACTGGGGATTGAACTCAGGGGTACTCGACCACTGAGCCACATCCCGAGCCCTATTTTGTGTTTTATGTAGAGACAGGGTCTCACTGA
Organism: Geosciurus inauris; assembly: GCA_004024805.1. Taxonomy (NCBI): domain Eukaryota; kingdom Metazoa; phylum Chordata; class Mammalia; order Rodentia; family Sciuridae; genus Geosciurus; species Geosciurus inauris. Next base: position 60,095 of record PVHX01011781.1, read on the forward strand.
GTTGCTTAGCGCCTCACCGTTGCTGAAGCTGGCTTTGAACTCGTGATTCTCCTGTCTCAGCCTCCCTAAGTGCTGGGATTACAGGCTTGAGCCACTGCACCCCAGGTGATGCAGATGCTGCTGGCCCTAGGACTTCACAGTGAGAACCACTACACTACTTAAGTGGAAGCCCGTGGAATCATTTGCATACCTTCTCTTCACTGTTTGTTTCTCTTGTTCTGTTTTATTTTTAGACTGAATGGATGCACTTGAATTAGTTGAAGTGAAACGTGGGGATTATGTATGGTTCAACCTATACTTTGTCCCATTGCTCAGCTCAGCTCTTGTCTCAGAATAGGTGTGTTCAGTATATGCTTGTAGAATGAATGATTAAGTCAATTAAAGAATGTAATGGGAGGGATATATAGAACATGGGCATCGCTGTTATGTGCCTAGTCCACATGAATTTCTTATTTTCCTGAGAAGTAGGCATCTTTTAAAAAAATTTTTTATTTGTTCTTTTTAGATATACATGATAGTATATTATGACATATTATACATACATGGAGTGTAACTTCCCATTCTTCTGGTTGTACATGATGTGGAGTTACATTGGTTGTGTATTCATGTATGAACATAGGAAAGTTATGTTCCATTCGTTCTGTCTTTCCTATTTCCATCCTTGCTCCTTTCCCTTCATTCTCCTTTGTCTAATCCACTGCACTTCTATTCTACCCCACCCCCTTATTGTGTTAGCATCTGCATATTAGAGAGAACATTTGGCCTTTGGTTTTTTGGGATTGGCTTATTTCACTTAGCATGATAGTCTCCAGTTCCAATTATTTACAGCAAATTCCATAATTTCATTTTATTTATGGCTGAGTAATATTCCATTGTATATATAGAGTACATTTTCTTTATCCATTCATCTGTTCAAGGTTACCTAGCTTGGGTCCATAGCTTAGCTATTGTGAATTGAGCTGCTATGAACATTGATGTGGCTGTGTCACTATAGTATGTTGATTTTAAGTCCTTTCTGTGTATGCCGACAAGTGGGATAACTGGGTCAATTGGTGGTTCCATTCCAAGTTTTCTGAGGAATCTCCATACTCCTTTTCATAGTGGTTGCATCAATTTTAAGTGCCATCAGCAATGTATGAGTGTACCTTTCCCCCCACATCCTTGCCAACGTTTATTGTTACTTATATTGTTGATAATTGCCATGAAATCTCAGTGTAGTTTTGTGTTTCTCTAATTGCTAGAGTTGTTGAACATTTTTCATATATTTATTGATCATTCATATTTCTTCTATGAGGTGTCTGTTCAGTTCCTTTGCCCATTTATTGATTTTTTTTTTTTTTTGGTGTTAAGTTTTTTGAGTACTTTATATATCCTGGAGATTAATGCTCTATCTGAGGTGCCGGTGGCAAAGATTTTTCTCCCATACTGTAGGCTCTCTTTTCATGTTCTTGATTGTTTCCTTTGCTGGGAAGAAGCTTTTTAGTTTGACGGTGCCATCCCATTTATTGCTTTTAAGAAGTAAGCATTTCAAGACTAGAATAGCTTGTACTTTAGGACTATGTATGGTGATGATCACAGAGATCAGTAAGTATGCAGTTAGAGTTTGGTGCAGATTTGAGACACCTGCATTTTGGGACTTGTGATATGTGAAGTGTGTGTGTGTGCACGTGTGCATGCAGGGAGCCTCATCTGTTTTAGAATGACCTAGAGAAATCTTGCAGGGTCTAGTGTAGGTCAGAACTAGTCGTTGCTCCAGGGAGGCTGGAGCAGTGGTACAACAGATCTTCCAAAAAGTCTTTGGAATTTTTTTTTTTTTTTTTAAGAAAAGCCAAGTATTTATTGAAACCCTGTGTCAAATTTTAAAAAGATAAAAACAAAAAGGGATAGAAGCAGGCCTAGGGTTTGGGTTTGGGAGAGCTTGTTTATATCTGTGACACTTGGCCTATTTTAACTTTTGGCCTTTCCCCTTTCTTTCTTTCTTTTTTTTTTTTTATTAGTTTATTTAATTGCATTTCAAGTCATAGCACATATATAGAGCTCAGTTTTTCCATTTCTCTGGTTGCAAACCAGATAAAGTTACACCAATTGTGTTTTCATACATGCACCAAGGGTAGTGATGACGATCTCAATCAACCATCTTTACTATACCCATTCCCCTTTCCTGCCCGCCGCCTCCCCCATGTCGCATCCAGTGTTCCTCTATTTCTCTTATGTTTCCCATTCCCACCTCCCTTATTCATCAGCATCCACTAATCAGAGAGACCATTCGGCATTTGGTTTTTTGGGATTGGCTTACTTCACTTAGCATAATGCTTTCCAATTCCATCCATTTGCCTGCAAATGCCATAATTTTATTCTCTTTTATTG